>JAWDGP010002420.1:325000-367500 GCA_033675545.1 Elysia crispata | reverse complement strand
TGTACTTATAGGCACTTTTTGTTTATAGCTAGATAGCCTTATAATGAGCGTTTTAACGAATCTTGAAACAGACTCAGAAAATACAAAATTAGCTGTTTCTCATCATATGACTGGTAGAACTGTCATTCAAATTCAGCAATCGGTAGCTCATCGCGATATAAGGCCATATATATTAAATCACAAGCAGTAAATCGCAAAAGGGGGGCAAGTCCACGATGTCAGTTTCCCCTGACAATGTTTTGCAAGTATATATAGTTACTAGTTTCAAACAATCTTCAGAATTTGTTCCTGAAAATCCAGAGTGTCCTCAGTGTATTGAAAAGATCTAATGACATAATTACGGCTCTGAAAAAGCGCTATGTGTTGGGAACAATATTCATTCTTAAGTCTTATGCATCAGATCAGAGGTAACAGCACGCTCCCAATCATATCCAGATCATTTAGAAAGGCCAGTAACATCATTGACACCGCAAGTCATTTCCTTATTGCAGCACAAAAAAAAAATGAAAGATTTCAATACGGCATTTATTTCCTCTAATTTATGAAGTATTTATAAAGAAAGTTCCATCATCTCAAATTCTATATTCGCCCTTGTGTGCCAAGATATTATTAGAACCGCCATAAAATTTGAGACAGATCCTCTGCGACAGCATTCATTTGGAAATTCTATGTCAATTTAGATAATTAAGTCACTGCTAGACCAACTCAAATATACATGAACTATCCATCAGGCTTGCTAGATCGCATTCAGAAATTGTTGATTTTACAATGGTAGATTATTCAGCTTTGAATTCGTTTTATGTCCTCAGAGAGCAAACTATTGTAAGAGAGAATGAGATTTGCAGCTGTTTAGAGTTCGATCAGATGACATTTTTCACATTCCACATATAACATATATGCAAAGATGTTCATTATGAATCACGCGACAAAGGCTTTCCAAATTTTGATTATTGAAGACATATATCTTTGAACAAGAAGGGATAGACGCATTATTTTGACTTACCTATGAAGGACAACGCGTTACGCTTCTTCTTTGTCTCCTGCTCCTTACTGTGGTGGGCAAACAGAATAGACACTGTAACAACAACACTAAGGACGCTGATCAATGTTAAGATTGTCAGGAATTGAGTGATCTGGGAGTGATGAAAAGTTTTGAGAAAATGTTTCCTTGAGTTGCTGCACCAAGATGCGTACTAAGAGATAGCGAAGTATTACAATTTTTTTTTCGAGAGGGATGGAGATGGGTCTTTTTTATTTTAATAAACTGGAAAATACTGTCGGCTACAGCTGTGACATGCACACACTCATACAAGTAGTTAGTTTCGTGAGCTTTTACACTTCCTCAGTTGGTAAAGATCTTCTTAAAATTGAAAGTTAGGTACAAGTAAACTCGCCTCTTGTTATGAGACAATCGAATTAATTTTTTATGACGGTGGCTGAGACATTCATTTTATGGTAGGTTATTATTTTCATTTCTTACAAACATCTCGTACAAAGCTGTTTAGAGATAGTTCAAATGTCAACAGCCTTTCTTCAGCATGCACACAGACGCATAAAAATTCAGATCTTAATCTCAAATATCTAAGTCAAGCACTTATACCACAAAAGAGTTCTCACCAAAGGTACAACATCTGAAGATTCCGGCAAAACGTCTGTGGTGACTCCCATCATGAGCATGACAGAGAGCAATACTGTGATGGAGTAGCCAACCTTTTCCCCAGAATCAGCCGGCAGGATAAACACCAGAATGTTCAGAAAAGACAGGGCCAGGGTTGGCATCAGTAGATTTAGCAAGAAGAACCGTGGGCGACGCTTTATGATGAGGCTCACTATCAAAGAAATAGAGGCATAATTTGAGGATGAATGGTCTCGTGATCTTATCCCAATCATATCAGCACAGTTTTCTGTTTGTTTTCATTACTGGGGAGGATAAAAGGAGGTAATGAAACGTAACGACATGTATATCAGAATGTCATACATTTATCAGATATTAGTGCTTTTCTTTGAAAATTAAGATTGGGCCATGAAAAATAAACAAACAAAGGTTGTTGATTCATATCTTTATAAGTTTTGAAATAACTTTTTCACTAAACTTTAACCTCACGTGAAATGTAGTAAAATTAAGGTGATACCCCAGTATCAAACGTTAAGATAGATGTTTCTGTCTTGAGGAGTTCCCACTCGCCGTTCACAGTGTACTGTCTCAAATCTAGATTTTTTTGAGCGTACTGAAGTGAAATCTGAAAATAAGAAAAGTTTTAAAAAATTGAAATCTAAATTATGTTTATCATCACAGGTGAACAAAGCAAGAGCAAAGGCAAGACGCAATTAGACAGCGGCTGCAAAAGCGTCTATTTGAAATGAAAATCAAAGACTGCACTCAAAACCTAAAAATGTGCACAATTACATTATTGAATCTGAGGAGAATGAGATTTTTCTTCACTTAAAAAATCAAGTGTGCCCTATTCAGATCACTTCTTTCCATACTGGAACAATACTTGGCGCATATTTAGAATAGTGTGTCATGAAATCGACACCATGAAAACTGTCTTTGAAAACATTATACAGATACAAGCAATTAGAACCGTAAAATAAAGAGATGACCGAAGTTATTTTATTCTTTATTTGATTTTTGTAACGAACGGGAATAACAAGTTTAAACGTAATGTAAAAACACACCCTGGAGCGACATATTGAAGTTCATCTCCAGAACCGCAATTGGAGGCAAATAAGCAAACGATTTTGAACAAGAAAAGAACTAATTTATAACAAAAGCAAACATTGTTTCGGCTTGGTTTGATAAAAAAATTAATAGATATGTTAGCAATAACATTACTGTTTACCGCAGGTCTATTGTTACATATTTGTCATTTCATCTGAGCGATGTGTGAAAAAAGAGTGCTTATTATGAAAAGTTAATATCTTTTCTTATCTTTCAAAATTTGTATATATTTTCTTGCCTCTGATGTACTTGACCCCACAGAGTATATTAAAAATGTACAGTTGTGTTCGTCCATGGGAAACTTAGTCATATCCATCTTACATAGCTGCTCCAAAAGTATGTTTGGAGCCCAAACCACTGTACCTGATGAGGAAGCGAAATTAATAATTCATAGGTAATTTGTTGATTCCAAAGCAATATTATTGAAAACGCAAAATAAAGAATACAGACCACATAGCACGTGTATTGTTCTTACTTTGCACTACAAATACTATTACTGTTTATTCAAAACGTTCTCTGTGCGGTAGGTGTTCAATAAACTGTGATTTTTTTTTAAAACCATTTAACAAAACTTCGCAGCTTCGGAGCAGTAGAAGCAGGCGGGAAAAAAAATGAAAAAAGAAGATGACGAGGAGAGGTAGAAGTAGGAGTAAAAGAAGAAGAAGATGATGATGATGATGATGACGGTGGTGGTGGTGATTATAATCATGATGATGATAATGATAATAATAATAATAATAATAATAATAATAATAATAATAATAATAATAATAATAATAATAATAATAATAATAATAATAATAATAATAATAATAATAATGATGATGATGATGATGATGATGATGATTATGGTGAGGATGTTTGTGGCAATGATGATTATCATAATACTGATTATGATGATAATGATGATGATGATGGTTATGATGAGAGTTTTAGAGTTTGTACTAAAGATTATTGAATATTGAAAAAGGAAGAAGCTCGGCTTTTAATCACTAACGTAAAAACTAAATAAGTATTCGCACCAGTGTAGTTGACGTAAACTGGTGTTATTTCTGATGTGTCGACTAGCAGCTGCGCATTTGAGACGGAGCCAGCCAGATTAAGGGTGGGTTTTCAAACCTGTTGGATTTGTGGGCTGATTGCGGTAATGTTTCCGTGGTCAGACGGCGTCCATGTGAGCAGTTCATCCTCCCACCATATCCAGCAGTATAAGCGGATAGAGATTGTCTGTTCCTTCTCGTTGACCTGTGAGAGAAAGTTAGTCGAAAATTTCCATTCGCATGCTTTACAATAAAAAAATGAATATTCTAAGAGTTTTGTTTGTTGCTGGTTTTTTTTTTTTATATTTGGACGTTTAAGTAAAAACAAATTGTCAACATTGTGTCAGTTAAATTTAAGATGCAACTTAATATTTGTTGCAACTTAAAATACATTATTAGTTGTTTTTTATTTTGTTTTTGTTTTGTTTGTTGTTGCTGGTTTTTTTTGTATTTGTTTTTCAATTTTAAAGTTAATGTTTGAGTATGTATCTTAAAATTTCAAGCAACAATACTCACTGTCCTTATAGCTCCAAGTAGCATCAATGCGGTTATTGTGACAACTTTACTCTGGTCTATAACTGGTCGGATAGTAGGATCGTAGTTGGACAGCAGACTGCTCATCAACTGAGAAGTCTGGTTATAAGTGAGGCTGAAAATAGCGAGCTTTACCAGGTCACCCATCGTTCCTTTTTGGGAAAGATAAACCACGGAAATATATTAACTTTCAATTAGTTTTGTTTCTCTTTAAAAAAATTTTCAGCTTTGTTTTGACCATGTCTCGTAGTGTTTTGTTTTTTGTTTTTTGTTTTTTGTTTTTTTTTAATCTTTTTTTAATTTCTTAATTTTAATTTATTGGTCTTGTCTTCTGAACCAATAGATGAATCTCATGAAAAAAAAGTTCATTATGTATTGGAATTTTTAAAAACTGTATTCGACTTTGGTTTCTTTAATGTATTTTAAAAAATACAATATTTCTTAAAAAATTATAACAGTAATTTTATAGTATGCGCATCTTCAAGTATTAGTTCTAATCAAATTTATGGGAACTCTAAGTGTTGGAGTATATATACGTTTAGCTATTTATTTCTATCTGTTAATGACACGAATAAACGTGTTTTATTGATTTGTTTTTCATTTGTTTTTTATTATCTAACGTACTTTTGGAAGGATTAAGATGAATGTATTGTTCACTTTTGTTTATGGCTTTGTATGATCTGAAAAATACAAAGATGAACTATGAGGTACAATATAATGCTAAGTATTCTGCCCATATTTTAGATAAATATTTTTTTTCCTATTAGGAAATGTTTCCTTTCTTGGGCTAATGATAGCTCACCCCTCCTTTATCCTCTTCCTTTTTCCTCTGTTTTTTTTTTTTTGTTTGTTTTTTTTTTGTTTTGTTTGGTTAAATGGTGAAAATGATGGTGTAATTTAAAAACATCGTTTGAAAGTAAAACACAGTCTTTTTCATATTCATATTAAATTTTCGTAAAATGATAAGGAGGAGTTAAAATGCAAACTAGTAATGTCTTATTGCAAGCCATAGACCTAAGTCTCAAACATAAAACATCATTATTGGCATACTGTTATTTTTTTACTACCCACAGACTTTAGTTGTTTAACTGGTTCTTATCTAAACCAATGCATTATGTAACATCTTTTATGTCACTCAATGCAAGAACATCAACAGCCATAACAATAATAAAATAGGGCAACTCATAAAATAATAATTTTCGTTCAAATCTATAGAAAAAAATTATCAGCTTACTCATATTTATATCATAATTATTTTTTTTTTAAACATTAATGAAGAGAAGGCATTTTAGTGTAATATACGCCTTAAACTTTCAGAGTTTACAAGGTTCAGAACCGAGGGATGTGTGAAATTATTTAAAGTTACTTCATTATATTTAAAGCTAATTTCTTAATAAAACGTCAGAAACGTAAGATTTTTTTCCCTTTTCAACCAAGACCTATTTTTCCTCTTATGTCCCGTAACAACATCCGCCCCTTTGATTCTTCAAAGAAAAATGAGAAAAGCTTGGTGTTGGTCAATTTTGATGACTTTGAAGGTTGAAAGCATCAAAGCTAATGTGTGCAATAAATATTTGCACGATTTCTTTAATTTTGGTTTCCATCACTTACTTCGATTCACTTTGCCTGTCTATTTTATTTTTTAATTTTAAGCAGTGCAGTCTATCTAGTTTAGCTACCACTGTGCGAAACTTAGATCCACAAACGCGACGCCGTCCTTGTGAAACCCCTTGTCAGTTTAAATTGCTGGTAAAACTGTGGTTGAACAGCGACAGACTTAGGCTTTGCGATATCCGACTGAAATAATTCTGATTGAAAATAATGTTGAAGAATTATCTTAAACAACTATCAAAACCAATAGTCATAATGATAATTAATAGAAAATATTTTTTTCAAATCGTGTTTAATCCATCGTTACATGTTCATGTCATGGCAAGTTACTTAACTTAAGAGAAACTTATTTGCAGAATCTCTAGTTATAACTTGCTTATTGCTTATTCATTACTGACATTGCTTTCCCAATATGGTATTAATAACTGGCAACCTGGCTAAAATAGTGCAGCTGGGCTAATCGGGAGGTGGAAGTCTGGTCACATTTGGCCATTGTTACTACAGCATTTATATTGTCAAGCTGTTAAAAAGCAGGGAATTGTGAGTAATTTCCTACCAAGTGACATATAAATATTTTATCTAATTTTGTCAAAGTGTTTGCATTCTCTAGACAACTTCAGTCTCCAGCTGATAAAATTATTCTTCTTGTGGCATGCAAACAGTACATTTTAACATGTCGGTAGATGGAGAATCTCCCAAAAACATAAGAGAAGCATCTTTCATTGAAATGTTGAAACATATGCTGAAATACCTCTTGTTTGGTGATGATGAATATAGCTTAATACATGCATTTTGTGCAATGTGTAATCAATTATTGTCCATTCAATAATATAGGTCTCATTTTTGTAAGGATTTATTTAGTTCTTGTTTTTAAAAATTAACTTAGTCAGATCTAAATAAGTGTAAAGCGCATGGATTATAGATAACACGGGAGAGGGCTATATAAATGTAAAATAAAACCAATAAAAACACCAATCAAAATTTAAAAAAAAACAAACAAAAACACTACCAACAACAATAATAATAATTATGATGATGATGATGATGGTAATAATAATAATAATAATAATAATAATAATAATAATAATAATAATAATAATAATAATAATAATAATAATAATAATAATAATAATAATAATAATAATAATAATAATAATAATAATAACAATAACAATAATAACAATAATAATAATAATAATAATAATAATAATAATAATGATAATAATAATAATAATAATAATAATAATAATAATAATAATAATAATAATAATAATAATAATAATAATAATAATAATAATAATAATAATAATAATAATAATAATAATAATAATAATAATAATAATATGAATGATGATGAGGATGAAAAGAAAAACACCTATCTAAATATGCAATATCGGGTACTTTTAATACCATTATCATACCAAGGATTAAAACCAATGTAAAAAGGGGAGAAAGGAAAAAAAGTAGAATAATAAAGTTTGGGAGTTAAAGAGGGATGCACACACATATAAGAGAAACAGAGAGAGAGAGAGAGAGAGAGAGAGAGAGAGAGAGAGAGAGAGAGAGACAGACAGACAGACAGACAGACAGACAGACAGACAGACAGACAGACAGACAGACAGACAGACAGAGCCAGACAGAAAAACAAACAGACAGAGACAGAGAGAGAATGAGAGAGATGAGAATGAAAATGGTTTGAAAGTAACACCTATGATATTTTGATCATTGAAAGCCATATGCCAAAACGAACAATCGGAAAAAATTATTTATCTTATCATATTAAAAATTTATATATTTGTAACTCTCTAGTTTAAAAAAAAAGACAATTTACCAATGACTTTACCTTTCCGAATATCTTTAATTCAAAAGAAAATCAAATAGAAGGTGATCATGAGCAAGCCTCGTCATTCGCTCCGCTACCGGCACAAAATGCCCACTTTGATACAAGTGGTATTTATCCAAGATATAATTCTAGCGGTTTTACGTCACTCTGGGCCACTGGATGGCTTAACCACGGGTCAGTGTTGGCACGGTTCACTTCACAGATTTCGCTGAATCACAGGCGAGACATTTAGTGGGGCTTAATCAGTGAGTGTGAGGAATTTAGAAAACAATGGCCTTACAGGTCGTCAGCCCTTCTGGTTTCTCTAGGGTTGGAGATGGACGTAAATAAAATAAAGAGGAGAGATTTAGAGGGAGAAAGAGAGAGAGAGAGAGAGAGAGAGAGAGAGAGAGAGAGAGAGAGAGAGAGAGAGAGAGAGAGAGAGGGACAGACAGACAGAGAAAGAGAGAGACAGAGGCAGAGACAAAAAGGCAGGCAGAGACAGAGAGAGTTAAATATACAGCAGACATGCACATAAATAGCTGTAAGACTCATATTGACACAGACACAAAGAAGGACTGAAATGCACATGATTGGATGGTAAATTTTGAAAGGGGGAAGCAGTGCTAATGTTAATATTAGGTATTTATGAAAGCTTCTAGATTAATCATTTTCAACATAAACATTAACGCCTTATGGAAAAAAAAAAGATTTTCTTTTGGATAAAATAATACTTTATCCAAAACTCAATACTTATTGCAAATTTTCATCCACGACATTGCTATCTACATATAGTGAGCATTACTGCGAACTGTGTAAATATATTTTTCTCGGTTCATTCAAAGTCAAACAATAATAGCCATGTTTCCAATAATATAGTACTTATCCGCCCTTAATGTTTGATTGAACCTGCCTGTTGGGCTGATTGCTGTCGACGAGACTCAAAGCCATGACACTTACTTGACCTACACTTGATTCGCCAAGAACAAACGCCAATTTCAAATTTGATTATGCAAAACTACAAAATGGTGAACTACTGGTCTAATAGCTAACAGAAATGTGGCCTTTAGCCAGCTGAGGAAAGTAGCTGTCGGGCTGCTTAGGTGGGTCACTTCGAAAGTTAGCCAACTGGAAAATGCGGTTTTTGTGTAATGCCGTATTTTTAAGTACCCAAGGACATCAAAAAGCATGCGAATCATTGAAAGCGGCTTACATGGGAAAATTGACGCACGATGTGAGAACGTGAAAATTGCGTTATTACTGAATTTAGAAGAAATTTGTGAGCAATAAAAATTGTCAAAGACAAAACTTCTCTCCATATTTGGTTTAATTTTTGTTTAAATTTCCTGCTGGTAGCAGTTTGTTTTCTCTCTTGGATATAGGTTATATTGATTGCAGTTTGGGCATGTCGGATAGGAAAAGAATAAAGGGCCAGTGCAGTTTGGATACTATATAGATATGAGAGGAAGATTCTGTGATGAAATGATGCCAAACAAACAATTTATTATACTAAACGAAATCATTCAGATTGCTTAGTAGCTTTATTTTTTGTTTTTAATTACCTTGTTGTGTGTATGTTTGATGGTTTCTTTTTATTTATTGAACAATTTATTTTTCTGCTTTGATGCTTAGGTAGGTTTTATCTCAATATGCTTTATTTTCATGTTAGCGCACAAGTCATATGTTAGGAGGTTCTTTGTTTTTTGTTTTGTTTTTTTTTTTCATTCTCTTGCCACCTCTAAATGCTTTGAATAACAGTAGTACCTTCATCGATACAGGCCTAAATTGTGTTGCGTTTGAATGTTAAATATTTTACAGCTTGATATGTTGAATTTTAAAATTATACTATAGGTGTCTATTCACTTCACTAGAACTCCTAAAATTGCAAATTGATGTATAGATGCGCAAATTAAAGTGGTAGAAAAAAAAATATTGTATCTAGACCAACCGATCGATAGAAGTCAATACACCTTGCGACAATGAAAATGCCAGTTTCTTGTGGCACTCTAGAACTGATTTTGCGAATGATTCTGTAAAGAGCAAAATATTGGGACCCTGAACAAAGTTTTACACTTGGCTTTTCTGAACAAGGTAGATCTACATGTATGACACACGAATTAGCCAATGATTCGACTTGAAAATCTAGGGTTAGTTACAGCGGAAGGCTAAATTCTTCCTGCTTGCCGTTTTGACATATATGCTATGTAAACAGTTAGTCTCCAATACATGTACCGGCAAATCGACAATGGCAGGTGGGAGGTTCACTTACTTGCAATGCAAGGCGTATAACAAATATACACCGTCATGGTTTGTAATCGACAAACAGACACCAGATGAGGGATTTCCGAAACACGACCCCCAAGAAGGAAATCGATCATTGCAAGTTGAAAAGAGGAGTAGAGGTCTATGACATATACGGCAGCGAGGTTAAAATTTTATAAGATTTTCTTAGCTTTTCTTCTTTGTTTTTATTTTTTATTTTTGTTGTTGTTGGGTTTTGGTTGTTGTTTTTTTTTCTTAATATTTATTTAAGATTTGAAATCATGAGACTGCTAGTTTGCGCATGAATTTGGTTGGTTGGCTGATCATGACGAAACGTCGAATTACACGGTAAGTCAAGCAGTGGTGAGCTTTACCATTCATGTGATCAATGTACATCTTACGATGGTTAATCCAAAATATACGGTTTGTGCGGCTGCTTCAAAGTCAATGTATTCTAATGATTGCCAAATTAGTGAGGCAAACTCAAAATAGTATGGGTTGGGTGCAGTTTTAAGCTGGAGAAAGGACGAGACGCCTGATGCTGTGAATGTGTAAGAAGATGATTTCGGAAGTCTGATGAAAGGAATATTATCAGGTGACGGCGGTTTCACCACGGTTTCCTCCGACTGAAGAGAAGCTCCTGTTTCAATTTTCAACGAGATGAATTGAAGAGAAGAAATTATGCTTTTTCCCACAGAATTTGTTTGGCTCAGCATTGAATCTGCCTTGTAGAGCAATTGATTATTGAATGTACAAATCATGAGTTTCGCAATCCAACAGATACGAAAAGTTCCTTTAAAATAATTATAAACATACGTGTATTTTCGTTTTGTAGACACAGAATAAACTACAAATGAAAAAAAGTTTTTTTCAATACATATGTCGATTCGGATAACTCATATTATGCTTTGAACATCACATAGCTGTATTCGAATTAAATTTGCAAGGTTTCATTCTGTAAATTTTTTTTAAAAGGTTTTATTTCTATTTTTTCATGTTTCTTATTCAAAGCCTGGTATATGGGAGCATACATATATGTATAGGCTAGATATATATGTATGTATATATATATATATATATATATATATATATATATATATATATATATATATGAAAACACAAGAAAGACATACAGACAGAAAGGCAAGCAGTTAGACCCACAGAAATCAATAGGGACAGAGGCGGGCAGAAAGAGATTAGACAAAGACATTATACCAAGGAGCAGACAAAAACAGAGGTTTTGAAATTGAGAAAAGAGAGAGAAAGAGAGAGAGAGAGAGAGAGAGAGAGAGAGAGAGAGAGAGAGAGAGAGAGAGAGAGAGAGAGAGAGAGAGACAGGCAGGCAGGCAGTTGAACAGGCTGACTGATAGACACATACAGAGTGATAAATAAGCAGAGAGGCGAACAGAGATTCACAAATAGCAAGAGACAAATTAGACACTATACTTGGAGCCAGGTACAGAGAGAAACAGAGAACCTATATTTTATATAAAAGCGAGTGAAAAAGAGAGAGAGAGAGAGAGAGAGAGAGAGAGAGAGAGAGAGAGAGAGAGAGAGAGAGAGAGAGAGAGAGAGAGAGAGAGAGGGAGGGAGGAAGAGCAGAAAGAGACATATGGACAGACAGACATACATATATACATGCACATATACACAAATACAGACAAACAAACAGGGAGGGAGACAGGTACATACAAAAATATAGAGCAGATAGGGGAAGGAAAGAAAATTGAGGCAATATGCATACACAGCAGAATCGTCCCAAAAAAAAAATCATCAAAACTGAAGAAAACCTTCAACAATTATTTTAATGTTTTCACACACATATTGACATTGTTTCTTACATGAAACAAAAGAGTGCTCTGCCCTTAAAATACACGAGGCAACAGGAAATGCATTATAATTTCAATTAGCGAAGATGGAGGACAAGTTGAGGGAGAGAGAAAGGAGAAAGGGAGATAGAGAAAGTGAGATAAAGAAAGAGAGCTCAAGAGAGCTTGAGAGACAGAGAAAGAGAGAGTTGAGGTAAAAAAAAAAAAAAAAAAAATAGCCCTGCAAAAAATCCATTTGTAAAAACTTCATGATTAAAATCAAAGACATCTGATGCAATATCAAAGTAACTTTGTTCGCATGAAAAGTATTTTGAAAGTATATAATACTAAACAATTATACTTATCCTAATGAGAGATTACATGCCATAATAAATGAATTAAAAAAGTGCATATGGTGTAATAAAACTCATGAACAAATTATCAAAAAAAACAACCAAAAAAAAACAGTGCAAAACGCAACTCATTTATGATGTTCTTAGATTCATCATTAAATGTATATTATTTATTTTAAGAATTCTTTGCTCATAGCATAAAACGAATTTAAAAAAATAATCCCACACTTCCATTTACATATAAAAAGTAAAGTCATAGTAGCATAAAGAAAATTTTATATAAATGAATATATTATGATCAAATCCTAAATTTATTAAACACACATAATTATGCATTGTGCTGAAAAAAAAGCAAACCCTTTGGTATCAATATACTTTAAATTTTAGTGAGGGAGATTAATTTTTTTGGTAATTGACGACTGATTTTTTAATCAACTGATTTTAGAAGATAAAAAAAAATTAAAGCAGCATATTATTGGGAATGCTTAGTTGTTTCATGGATTTTTGTCCACAGATAATATTCATATGACTGCAGTTAAGTTTAATTTAGAGTGCTCTGGCCACAAAATCTTAGTTGCTATCATTCACTTTCAAAATAAACATCTGGTTAGGTTTCAATGCATTTGCAAATATAAAAATTAACAATAGATTTTGTTTATTGTAAAACTGTTTATAAAGCTTGCAAATCAAATGTTCTTACATTCAAGGCAAGAAACAAAACTTTAAAAAAAATGCTGCAAGATACACTAAAGGTTAGATTGCTTAAACAGAAGACTTGTAAATGGAGGAATCAAGTATGCATGAAATGTCAAGTATATATGTCAGTAGGAAGACAGCTAAGTAGTGAACAGTATGTTGAACTTAAATATTTTTAAGTTGAAAAGGTGATCTAAGTAAATTTTAAAAAATGAAAATAGCTACAAGATCTTAAAAGACTAAGCATTTTCAGTCACACCTCAGAGGAAAAAAAAGGAATAAACATGGCACTTCATATGATTCTTTTTATGCTTTGAAAAATTGTATGGCTGTCTGAGCATTGAAACTTCAAGTTTCCTATTGCATAAATTTTCTGCTTTCTTCTTTTTCATTTTTGTCTTGTTTTGACTGCCTACTGTTTTATCTTCTTTCGTACTTGATCAAAGGAGAAGGGTAAAAATATTTACGTACGGCTAAATATCAGCTAGAATTTATTATTTGAAAGTTAAAAATAACATGCATTGACAGAATAAAATACAATTTTAAAGTATTTTATGAATGTATAGGATAAAACTTTAAAATTCATAAAAGCTTGCTCTTTTAAACAAATTGAATTAAGTAACAAAATAAAAATAAGTAATAGCCTCAAGAGAGATTCATGGCACTAAAATATGATATTTCTGTAAGTAAATACCTTTCAATTTCTGCCTCACATAAGTCCACAGTATTCACTACCTTTCGTGCTGAAGAATATTTTTTCCAATTAAAGATTATTTTTTTTTTAAAAAGAATGTAATTCAAAATCTTCCTCTTAAAAAAATGTATTTTCCTGAATGTAAAATCTTGACATTAAACAAATTAAATCACATATTTATAATAACTATGCACATGTCATAAGCACAGAATTTCACATATTTGTAAAAGGCAAAATAAAATACTTTTCATTTGTGTTACCTTGTTCCATAAAATTGAGTAAACAAGTCTTATATGTTCCACTAACAGCACAAAACTTTTAAGTGCACAATTTCTTTTTGTTATTTAATAAAGGTCAGCTTTTCACTCTTTCAAAATCAAAGAAATCATTGTGAGTACCTTCAACAAATTGCATTTTTTTTAATTTCAGATGATTCACAAAGAAATTTTATCCCAAGACAAATTTCTCATATTTTGCTTCACAAAATAAATATTGGTGATGCTGGGACAGAGTATTATCAAAACTATCTAGAGTATCTGGTTCCTGTTAAATAAAAGGGGGAAAATGATCATATTCAAAATATATACTTTGAATGATTGTATTGTTTACTCTACGTAGATTTGGATTCAAAAGGATTTGTAAATTATTCGTAGATTGTTAATATTAAAGAAAAGTTAACTCTGCAATGGCCACCTGTAGAATACATTTATCAAATCATAAGGCATATCTATTCTATTCTATACTTTTCTACAAGAAATATCAGTACAAATACTCCATTCTATGAATTTCAATGATATCTCCAACTAGATTTGTTTAATTGAAAGAAAAACATATATATTTGTTTTTATACTTATTAACTGTACAGATATATAAATTCTGGATCCAACCACAATTAAAGACAAATGGTTACACCTTAGAGATATTTTCATTAAATTTTACTTCATCACAAGAGTGGCTGTGCAGAAAGCAAAACCATTTTTGATAAAATTTCTTTAGATTTCTTATTTACTAATTTGTTGATGTATTTCTTTTATTTGTGTGCTATTCCTCTTTCCTTTCTAAGCCAAGGCAGCCCACATGATAGGGATTGCTAATAGATAATGATCAATTAAAAATTAAAAGTTTAAGAAAAAATGAAATAAATGGCTCATATATAAATCAATACTTGATATTTATCTTCCTCCATGATAGCTAATAAATAAACATAAAATTATGCTGATAACTGCAAATGGCAAATGACTACATAAGCTGAAATTTCATTAGATTGCTACTTGTGATTCAATAACTAGTTTGTTCTTCAATATATACAAGTTTCTTTGAATATAATACCAATATTTTTCACAATTTCACCACACATCTCCTGTCCTGAAAATGGTAATAGGAGGAGATTTCAAACTTATATTACCTGATGATAATAGTATAACGTACACAAACATAAAGATCCGGTTAAAAGGCAATATTACTCTTTCTCAATACCAACAATGTCATAGAACTTGAAAGTAAGCATTTCCTGAGCAAAAAAATTCAGACCTCTGTTTACGTCATATTCTCAGCACATCATGGGCTTTAGATTCTCACTGACCTGGAGAAGAATAAAGAATGGCTTTGTATTCTTACAGAATCACTTCCAGATGTAGAGGTTCAGGTAGACTGATTGACTGACAACTTATTTTGATAAGATTTCTTACATAAAGATTTTAGAACTCTCATCCTTTCAGTGTGATACAGTCAAAGCAGAAATAAAAGCAGTTAATCTCATGTATGTTTGAAATGTACAGTTTCAAATCATGGTCTGCTTAGTATAAAATTAAAACTAAAATAAATAAGCATTCGTTTAAATACATTGTGGTCTATTGTCCTTGATATTCAGATTTCTCAAAATTGCATGCATAGTACAATCTACCTCATTTTAAAATAATTCGACCAGAGTCAATACCATGTTTACAATACACTCTATCAAAATAATGATATATGGCTTTGACTTCCCTCCCTTTGCTGGCATTTAACTGTGTATTAGGTATGTGAGTTAAAACCATTCTGCTTGACGATTCTCTGTTTCTCATTTGTAACATTATTCAAGTTGCCCTCTAGGTTGGAAAGGCTGCCTTGCAGTTTGTTGGGTTAATCACTATCCAAATTTTTAGCAATAACTTTGTTTACCACTGACAGACATTTTTCTTCTACCTTGTTGATAAGGTATCTTTTCCACACGGTCTTATTTTTGATTAAATCATGAAAAACATAAAGAAATAAAAAAGGAAAAAGAGGAAGGGAGACATAAAACTACGTTTAGTTATATATCAGAAATAAATAACACAAAGAAGAATTTCAAGCTTTGATAAAATAAGGATAACTGCAAGTTTTTTCCTGTAAATTTAGAATAATTTGCTTACAAAATTTTTGGGCTATCTATGACTGAGACACTTCCCTAAAAAATAGTGACTAAAAAGTTTTGAAAAACAAAAAAACTTTCTTTTCCTTTACTTTTTATTTTACAAAATACAAAATAGTACTGTATTTATCTCTATAATGGCCTTACTTTGAGCTCACAACCAGTGGCTTTCTTAACATCATCAACAGTGAAACCCTCCGCAATCTCCAGCATTACAATACCGTTATCTCTGGAGACCTCAAAAACTCCCTGCAAAACAATAAAAAGAGAAATTTTTGCTTTCCACAAAAATCTTGTCGAAATCTTAAAAACAAAGAGCTTTGCAATATGCATTCATTAATAACCATAGTTCTGCTGTTGTTGGTTCTGCTCTTTTTTCACTTTTTCCTCCTCTTCTTTCCCCTCTTTTACCTGCTTCTCTTCCTCCATTTTCTTCTTCTCATATTGGATTCTTAAAGTTCAATCTCTTTTCTTTCTGCAGAGTGAAGAATTTCGCAGCCCTCAATCTTTACATTTAGTTTCAAACAACTTATTCTCATAAGAATTAGCACTTCGAAGAGTGGACTTAAAATAACAGTAAAAAAAAATCGCATTTTAGAGTTTTCATATCAGAATATCGTTAACATATACAGAATCAAATACCAATGACTTGGTGCTGGATGTGCAACTATCTTTCACCAAGACCTCAATTTATTATTATAAGGCCTCGTTTCATATCTTGTTTCCATTTTCCAAGCTTTTCATAGCCTTTTGCTCTGAATTTACAGAGAGAGAAACTAAAGATTGGGGTTCAGATTTCATTTCGTTTTCAAAATTGTAGCAAGAATCCTGACTTCAAGCTCTGTTTTGCCACTTCCAATTTAATATCTGATAATGTGACTAAAAAGTTCTAGAACTCACCATATCTGAGATAACCATGTCCACACAACCCTGGCCAGTCAAGGGAAGGGTGCATTCCTCCAGTATTTTATGTTTCCCTCCCTAGAATATTTGCAAAGAATAAGATAAATATTTCAACAGCTTATTATCAGTCTTTTGTTTATTTCTGTCATTAAGGCAACTTTCTTCTCTCGCCATAAGAAAATATAGACTGCAAGAAAGTGCACATTCTTCTGTTCAGCCCTTATAGAAATGATTTGTTGCTTAATGTTATGCTATTTGCAAAGTCTTTTCTTGCCATGTTTCAGTAATTTTCTGTGTAACTTTGGAAAGAGATATGACTGCAGATTCTGAACTCTTTATATATAAAACATCCTAAGATACCTAGGTATTCCATTTTCAATATGCATTTGTACTTTTCTATTCCCTCAGGGCAGTCTCATTTCTCAGAAAGATGTCAGTAATATCATTCACCATTTCTCACCCCTATTTAATCTTGACACTGTCATCATTTGACAAAAGTATTATATGGTTTATTTCTACTGAAATATGCAAAAGGTATGGCATTTCATCTGTAAAAGTAAGTAAAATAAAATTAGAGTAACTATTATGTGTTTGCCATTAAATATCACAAAAATAAAGTGCTAAATATATGTTATATTAATAAATTGTCAATTGTGTGAGCAAGCAGAAAAGCTAATTAAAAATAAAAATTGATAACATTTGTAAAGGTATTGTTTGTAAAACAGTTTAAACTTTCAACCTTTGCTGTGTGTTCCATTGTTACTATAACTTTGGTGTTGGCTCCTGATACTAGATCCATGGCTCCACCCATTCCCTTTACCATCTTGCCCTGTAAACAAAAAAGTGTATCTTGATGTGATTTATCAATTCCATATAAAGCTCATAAACAAGAAAGCAAAATGACATGGCATGAGCCAAAATCCAAAGCAATATTAAAATAATCCATTTGAAAAAATATTGAACTTTAGCAAAGCACATAAAGGCAGACCTAGTATTGCACTACCTGCAGTAACAATTTCAATATTTCTAGAAGCCAAATCCTAAATGTCACCTTTTCTTTGTTTGTATTGCAAACATCAGAGCATTTGAATAAGAAATTCACATGAATTGATTAAGTTTATGGGCAATAAACGTATTTCCAATTAAAATGTTTTTAACAATAGTTATTCAAGAGTTTTAGATTTGCTAATATCCAAGCAAGCTTCATAAATGCTATATTAACATGGCTGATAAGATCACAGAAAGAGAAGCCATTAAAAATAAGAAATATGCACAGATGAAGATAATTTTCTTCTCCATGAATGTAGTCGACAAAATTAATGCCTGCAAAACGGACATCTTAAAAGTAATGATGATTTTGTTAAAAAGAAAAACTAATTGTGCTTGTCAGATTTCTCCAGTAAGAGGGATTGAAAGAGATGTACTAACAAATTAGTTGAAATTTTTAGAACAAATTTTCAGATGTAAACTTACTGGTATCATCCAGTTTGCCAAATCTCCATACTGAGAAACTTGCATGGCACCAAGGATTGTGAGGCTTATGTGACCACTAGAGAAATGAAAAAATTATTGTTAAATTTGTACTTTCTTTTTCTCATTTTATTGCTATATCTAAATTCACCACGTGTGTATCATTACCATTTATAGAAAACAGCTGTATCCTTAATTTGATATAAAATGCTTCCAACAAGACCGTCAAGGAAGATGAATATAAAGCTATAAAAGCTCAGTCTACAACCAGCAGTGATCTTTGGGCTTTTGTCTCTGACATGTTGTCTGTTCTATAACATTTTGATATCAATTTATCTTATTCTTTATTCTTGAACTAATCACACAAAGGCTAGAAAAGGATATCATGATGTTGAAAGTATAGTTTCACCGTATAAATTTATGAGAGAAGAATTCAATGTACTCAATGCTCCTCATTCCAGTTTTTGAATGCCTGAGATGATATTGTTTTATCTTTTATATTGAAATATTAGATATATTTCTTAACCATTGATAGTGGCTTTACAAAAAAGGGGGTGAGGGGAATTCTGTTTTTTACACTTTCAGCTATTTAATTAGGGTATCAAGTAGCTTAGACAGATAAAAACCATTTGTTTGGTGTCTAGTATTAGTGTAAAGCTTTGATTTTCAACCAACTTTGATCCAATGGCAGATAATCATTTTCATTTAGGCTAAAGTTCATCAATTATCCATCTTTTCAAACCTGCTTACCCTCTGATCATAGCAAAGGACTCATCAGAGCCAAAGAAGGAACTCCCTGAGAGGGAGGTTACAGTTTCTTTCCCTGCATTTATCAAATCTGGATCCTCCTCACCTGGTCTTGGAAATGGGCCCTTCAAAAGGAAACAAGAGTAATGTATACTATTACTTACACTATTAGATATAAAGTGTTGAAATATTTTAAGATAAATGCAAGGTGAGTTGTGAAATAATGAATATTCTCCTGAATCTAAGCACAGGTGTTGGTTTAACATATGTGTGTAACACAGGCAAGATAATATTTTTGCATCTTTTTTCTGGATTAAAGTCATTTAATTTGGATAGATATTAAGAAAAAAACTTTATTAATTTGCTAAAATTTAACCAACAGTTTTTTAATTTTATTTTACAAACTCACTTTTAACTAAGTAAAGGAAGTAATTTTAAGTATTTTTTCTGTCCTAAAACTTTATACATGTACATGAAAATGTTGTAACTGAAGGAAAAATCTGGTAAAAGGTTAAACAGCTAGATGACTTTCAAAGCGAAAGTATCTTCTGAAAGAGGAACATTACAGACCATACATGTCACCCAAAGTATGTCATTTCACATAAAATTAACATCTTTTTTTAATGCCAATTGTTTTTTGTATTCAATAAGCTACTAAATTGTTAGTTTCAAATTCTCTTCAAACTAGATCTGAATATAAATATCTCATATGTGACTCTGGACATGTTAAATCGAAAAAATCAGCTACAAAAAAAGCTTATGCTTTGGTACCATGTTACTAAGTTTTATTTTGCTGTATACATGCTACTGGAATAAAAAAGGAAATGTTTCAAAAAGGTCTCATTGCAGATTTTCATGTGGCCACAGGATCATATAAACCCAGCAGTAATATTCAAAATTACATTTCTAATTGTCGTGCCCCATTTCATTGGCTTTCCTAGATTAAAAAAAAAAAATCAGCGTTCATAATAAGAACTCATTGACATTATAAATCCACTTATTATTGGATTTGGATAAAGCGAAGAAATTGTGTTTGAGGTGGGTCCTTAACTCTTGTCTTATTACAAAAAAGGGAGTAATCTAAAGGCATTTTGAACTTTTGATAAATCCACAACTGATAACATCTTTTACCCACTCCTGATATTTAATGCAAAAGAGTTTAAATGTGGAACCTTTAAAAAGTTTTACATGTATGATTTCACTTTGCCTCAATCAAATGGAAAACAGTTAACTTTTTCGCTCATTTGAAAATAGTATAACGCTTAGCTCACTTAAAAAAACTTTTGAGTTCAAGATCATTAAATAAGAAAGAGTATCATCTGAAATTGCATCTGAAAATTATTACTGCATTTAAGATTGTTTAAGCATTTCACTTTTATCGATTTGAAATGCAAAAGTGTGAGGCCCAGCAACACATCTTTTAAGCTTTTGAGCACTCCTAACTTTGCCCTACTTAATGTATGAGAATGATTTATGTCTATTTTGCCATCAATTCTGGATAATTTACCAACTGTTGTTTAATGAAAGCGTTCATTTCATACATGGAACAAATTAATAAATTCTTTGAAACTTTACTTTTCAGCAATGATGCAAGATAATGGAGCCGTATTCAAACCTTCTCTTAGCTCCTCTTTCGCAATATACTGTAAAAAGTTTTTTACTATAGTTTAAAAAAAAGAAACTTACCAAACCCAGGATACCATTTTCACTGTGCAGATGAACTTTCATGCCCTGTGGGATATAGTTACTTGCCAACATGGGCATTCCGATTCCAAGATTCACTTTATTTCAGTCAAAGATTTTAATTCCCAACATTATGTTTTATAGAATTTGAATCTGAATTCAATTTTATAGGGCAGCAATGTATCTGGCGAGGATGCAGATTGAGTAAGTAGAAGTGTGCAGTGTTAAAAGGAAATAAATTTCACCCAAAAGTTAAATTACAATTCGTGTTGAGCTCTTGACTTCTAAGTTGTACAAAATTTATGACAGAAGAAGAAAGAAAACACATGTAAGTAAAGGCATGTAAAATGTGGACTTTCTACTTATCATTGTTGCAACTATCTTCTGGCTAGCCATACTTTGTCTTGACATGATATGTGTGGCCTCTTCCTAATAAAGTGTTTGCAGCATTTACTAAATTAGCTTCTCAAATATTATAAAAGTAGGCTACATTTCCAATAAAAGGTACATATTGGGCAAATCTCAAATGAAAAAAAAGGATACCATACATTCCATCCTGGAATTCTTTAGCCACTCTTTTTGCAATTCGTTCTCTCATGATTTGAGCTGGACTAGATGGACTGTCTGACGTTTTTTCTTTTGTCAGGGTCAGACGCTGTGAAAGCAAACACAGTGTCATCTTAAAAATTTTATTGAAATTTTTGAGAATATTTAAATAAAATGCTACTATCTATGATTTTCTTCCTGCGAAATCATCTTCTACGTTCCATAACTTTACACTAACTATTCTTGGGTTTATAAACATGATACAAGTAATGCTACTTCAGCGTTTATCTGTAAAACAAGTATACATAAAAATATGTTTCTCTGATCGTTTGAAACAAATTTTATCAGTAAAAAAAAGGGGAAATACCCAACATGGGCAATTTTATATTCTAAATTTCTAGAAATACTGTTGCAACAAAATAAAACCTAAAAAAATTCAATGATATTCAAAAAAGATTTATTGCAAATTTTTCATAGTGTGAACCTATTATATTTATAAAAACTTTAAATTCACATAACTTAATATACAGATTAATTTATCAAGCTCTAATTCAGTGAAAAGTTTTAAAATGTGATTTTAAAAATGATTTTTCATAAATACTTATTCATATCATTTGAAATTAAATGTTGTTGAAAGCTTGTTATAAAACAGTAATTGAAGTTCAATGAATATCTATTGATAACTGTGTAGACTTACTTCTATCCTTTTCTCGTATTTTGGGCCTTTGATGATCCTCTGAACAAATATATGAGGGGTGTGAACATGCTCTGCCGGAATTTCACCCACCTCTACAATCTCCTCCACTTCAGCAATGGTAATTCTAGCTGCTTTACACATAGGTGGGTTGAAATTGGCAGCAGTTTTCCTAAGTTTAATAAGAAATTAAATTCTTTGTTCAATATTATTAATTAGAAAACAAATTCAATATTTTAAAGGAAATTTTATATTATGGAAGTTAAACCAAAAAGTTTGTTAGTTTTCTTACATGGGAATGTGTTGCTAGCATGACTAATTTTAGATGATAGTTTACTTAAGTAGCACATTTTGAAATTTTTTCTACTCCATAAAAGACTATTGATAATGGTTTCAGCTGCTAAATTATTTCATATCCTTTTATCCTTCATATGCTTTTTTTATGCATGAATAATATATTTCTATAGCAATTTCTGAAACTAATTTTACAGGAATGATATGATTGCTGAAAAGTCAAACATTTTGTTCTTCAGAGGGACTAATCTAAGGTAAAAAATTTCATCACTTAGCATCTCCCATTTTTTATTTGGTAAGAAATACATATATTTAGATCCACCTAAGCTGAAATTTAAAATAAGGATCCATTAAAGATCTCTGTTTCAGCCCAACAGATATCCCTAAGAAAAATTATTAAATATTATATGAAACTGAATTCTTAGATACGGTAAAATGTTAAATGTCATACAATCAAGATTGCATAAAAATGGAATTCTGCTTAATAATTCCCAAATAACAGATGCCTTAAGACATCCTCCCTACATGGAAAAAAAAAAGGCAGCTGAAGCATTCACACCGGGTGTTTAAGATCAGAGGACCTCAAGTGGGTAATTTTTATGTCTTTGCTGTTACGGCAACCAAAGACTTTAATCCTTAATATGTTGGCACCAGTGTAATAGACTAGGTTGGGGGGGGGGGAGTTATCTTAGGAAACTTTTTTTTCATTTCTTCAAAAGAATGAGGCCTGGTTGATATAATTATTGATTCCTAAATTATACCTGAAAATGAGATTTCCAGCTTTGTCTGCTTTCCAAGCCTTAATTAAGGCAAAGTCTCCTGTAATTGCTTCCTCCATGACAAAGTTCCTGCCATCAAAAACTCTCCCCTGAAGACAATAGCATACATTTCAATTTGTCTTAGTTGAACTTAGAAAATCACAAGTATCCCGAGAACAGTCTCAGACAGATAAGCTTACACAAATTAAACTTAAAAGCTTACACAAATTAAACTTAATTTTCTTATAAGAATTTTCATAAAAATCTTTATCCACACATTTGTATTGCATTTTTTGTTGCTTTTTTATCTTAATAAAAAAACAGCTTAGGCATTATTTTAAAGAAAATTAATGTCAACTTGGCCTGAATTTTTTTGTTGTTGTGAGTGTTTCTCTGTGTATTTTTGTGAGAGACAGGGAGAAGATGTGTTCTCTCTGTTTTTATCTTACTTTGAAAATGTTTTAACAAAAGAAAATTATTAGTTGCAATAATAATTTTTTTTTTTTTTTTTTTCAGTGAAAAAGTTTCTGCACATGAAGAGAAAAGAAGTGTATAGGTTACATGAACTGACATTCAAGTTTACTCAGTCCGTCAAAAGCAGAGCATTTTTAGTGAGTCAGGTGGCAAGGACTTAACGAGGATTGCATACACTTAGGCTAGGTCTTTGAAACAAGAGGACTTATTGCTTCATAGGATAAAAATTATATTAAAAAAAAAAAGCCGTAAGGAAGATGCTGCTTTACTTATATCAATTAAAAATGACCATGGGTATGCTCAGTTCTTCACTACCAGGAACTTTGGACCTAGTTCACACAAAAAAGAAAATTGTAATATGAAGCGGACAAAATCCTACCCTCCTTGCCGTTTTGAAAGGCATGAGGCAATTGCCACCAAATTTACTGTAATAACTTAAAAACGGTCAGCTGCTTTATAAGAACCATGGGTCTTGCATTGACCAGGATTTTATTTTACATATGTTTTGTGCTTGCATTAAAAGTAACCGCAATGTATAAGCAGATGTGAGATGTGAGATTGTACTGTACATGCATCAATGCCAGTGATATGCTTGTGTTTCTATCTGCCTCTCCTTGATTAATTTTTCTTTCAAATTATGGAAACATTTACAATGCTTGCACTACGTCACATTACACAACACAACTATCAACTTGTACCTGGCAGGGTCATATTGATGGTGTACCAACCACACATTGCATGCATTTTATAGAATTAAAATGCCTTCTTCTCGTGGGTTTAGACTAAGTTGTGCAAGATATAAATCAGTTTTCAAGACCCATTGGTTTCTGTATTCATACTTTGCAAGATTACAGGAATGCAACGCAGAGCTCAGCACCAGACTACATTGATTAAAACTAAAAGATATCCTAGGCTAGCTCTTTTTTTTAAATGAGGCAAGCAAGCTTGATCAAGTGTAAGAGGGGAAACAGATATGAGAGAAATATTGCAAAGAGAGAGTGAGAGAGAGAGAGAGAGAGAGAGAGAGAGAGAGAGAGAGAGAGAGAGAGAGAGAGAGAGAGGAAGAGAGCTACTGAGAGAGGGGGAAGAGAAAGATGGAGAGAGGGTATGAGTGACAGAGTAGAAGACAAAAGAAGCAACATGAACAACAAATAAAAAGTTGGAGACAAGATCAGTAAATACATTAAAAAAATTATTTTCTTCAAGAATAATAACAAACAACAGTACCATATGTTCAAATTACAAAATTATAATTCCAAGCCAAACAATAATATGATGGCAATAATAAATTATAAATGCTTTACAACCTAACATTAACATGGAAATTTTATATTACATGAATTGCAGCAGTTCCACAACTCAGAATTTAAATCTTTATATAAGAAAAGGTGTCAGTTTCCTAAATATCTAGTACATGTAACATAATCAAGTTCCCTTCTAAATTTTAAAAGCAGGACTAGTGATGAAACATGTTTTTAACTGTATTTTCCTGTTTGACATGCCCTTATTTCATTCCCGTTAAGCTTCTTTCAAAAGTTAAGCTTAATCAATAAGTGAATAATACAAATCATTTTATCTCTCTTTTTACAAAACAAAGATGTCTGGTGAAACCTAAAAGAAAAAGACATAGAAAACAAAATGGCAGTCTAACACACAGAAAAAAGGCCACAGAATTAAAACTACTGAAAAGTATCTTCTAGATGCATCAAAACCAATTTTCAGTTGGAACCCTCGCGTAATGATTTCCTACTTGAAAAGGCAAAATTTCCAACATTATCACAATATTTCATCAAGATTATCTCTAACGCCTTCAATTGATATAGCAAGAAGGCTTGCTCTCACTATATGGGCATTATCAGTTAAAGAGACTTTAAGTGGACAAATTTTGTCAGAAGTAGAGCTAAAAGTAGAAAATGTTATTTGATTATTTGTACTCGTTTCCTTATCTTTATATTTCATATAGGTGTCCAAGACAAAATCATCAATCTTATGGCCATTACAAAAATCTTAAAATACAAATTTTTCATACATCAATCTTGCTTAAAACAAATAGTTCTATTCATGTAGACAGATACTCTACATAATGACAAAATCACAAATCCTTGGCAAATCAATAGAATAAAAAGGGCAAAAAAAAATCTTCGAAATAACAAGAGGTGGTGATTTCTGTCTTCTAGAATACTTATCAAAAGCAAAAGTTCAATCATGTTAACCAGTGAATCAGACACCCCCCCCCCCCCCCCCTCCCCTCTCAAAAAAATAAAAAAAAGATGATCTGAGATGAACTGATGGTTGAGGGGGTTCATTGGCCTAGGTTGAACAATACTATAATATATACATGTTATTTAAGAAAATCACTAGCTCTATTATGTTCTTCTGAACACTGGCATTAAAGTGTTCATAAAATCTTATATTAGATTTTTCAACAACCAGCTGAAAAGAAAGATTGCACTACTTCAGACTACAGTGAAACTGCTGATTACAAAGCTACGAAATAAGTTATATCAATCCTTCTAAATATTGATTTATTATGTGATCCAGGACAACCATATTTAAGATCTTTGATGTGTTTGTAACTCAAGATCATCTCAATCTTTTCCTTGCTTTATGATCAGCAGTTCCTAGTTCACCAGTCTAGTAAAGTAGTGATATCTTTCTTTTTGGCTGGTTTTTGAAAAACTTTCCTCCAGTGATACAAATAATCTGCAGAAAGTGAAATTTATTTAATTTCCTCAAAATTTAGTGCAATACCTCAACAGTTTATGCTTAGTATGTCGATAAAAATAACTGATAATCATGTATAATAATATATATATCAAATTATTACTGTCGTATTTGTTCCAATTTTTTTTTTTACAATTGCAAAATCAATAAGCAAACCAATTACTAAAAATTTCATTTTCATTCAATTACATGTATCTGCATGTAATGCTTACAACAAAATAGAAAAAAAGTATAAAAGGTTTGGTATAAATAAATGAGAGAAATCAATTCATCTAACAAGTACAAAAGGCAGCTGTATATATTAACAAATAAGGCCTTCAAATCAAGTCAAATGTGTCAACCTAGGATCCTAAGGTTTTGTTTTCTTGTTGTTTTAAGTTAAACTGAGAGTAATTGCAACATCATTTGCCGCTTCTAATCTTGAAAAGTTTGAATTTAACCCCTATTTGGATGCATCTAGAGTGAAACAACATCGACCGTACAAAATACATCATGTAACACTTCAATTTACTCAACTTTCACGTTATATCTCAAAATATGGGAAGGGGGAAAAGACTCCTAGACAACTGAAATGTGTATGATATTCATCAATTTTGTTTTGATGATTCATTTCACATATTTACATGAAGCTTCAATTGACTTCAACATACACAAAAAAAAAATCCCATTTTTTCATTGTAATGTTTACATGTATGACTTTCATAACATTGATTGGCTTCATTTATACAATACCTAGAAGTAAAACAAGATGACTGCTGCTCCAAAACTTTTTTTATCACGCACCTGTTATTACATGATTGTACGAGAAAAATTTCAAAACAAATAGGCCAAAAGTTTTGACTACACAATGAGATAAATGAAATTCCATTTTATTTGTTTTGAGGGAAAAAAAATTTTATTGTATCAGTAAGCCCTTGCAGATATTGCATGTTAATTGTTCTGTTCAATTTACATGCATTGAGTATTTATTACTAATATGAACAATGTAAAGGGAATATTGCTTTGACAAAGAGCTACATGGTACACACGTCTAGCTCAGTTTTCTCAAAATCTCATTTCATAATGGTGTCAAAACCTTAGAAATGAACAGAATACATGTAGGTAAATGGGAAGTATACCACATGCACTGTTTTCAAATTACTTTTCAGTTTTCTATTCCCCCTCAAAAAGGGTGACATGCACAGTATTTCTAAAGACATATAATTTTCTGCTTGGAAGAAAAAAAAATTGTGAGAAATATATACTGTTGCTTACTAAAAAATGTCAATTTTCCTGCTGAATTTTAGGAATTGAAGCTTCAATGTATTAAAATTGACTGGCCATTTTTAGCTAATAAAACTCAACCAAACAACAAGTAGGCTTTCTGTACTTTGAATTCCCTTTTACATCTTTAAGTGAATTCTGATTAGCTTCAATATTAAAAATAAAATACTAAAGATTTTAAAATTTGATCGAGCACTTAGCAAACAGAGGAAAGCCCTGATATGATCTCTGATACACGTACAAATGCATTGGATTGAGTCCGTAAACTTTTTCAATCAATCTCACCTAAGAGTCATGCATACTACAGAGATTGCACTAGGTGTATCAGTATCAAGCAAATTAAGTTGATATAGATGTGCTTGGACAATGCATTTTTGGAGTGTCTATTTCTATAGCTTTTTATGTATATGTACGATGAAATCCACCCTGAAATTTTGCTGTCCAAAAAAAAAAAAAAAAAAAAAAGAAAAACACTCACACACAAAATGTACATGTATAATCAGGAAACAAAAAAAAATTGTTGAAGCTCTGAATTGAAAATATCACTACATTTTTTTAACAACAGCTTTATATAAATTTAAGTTGATAAGGTTAGAGCCAATTAGAAGATAATTCAACTTATTGAGACTTGAATTAAATGGACTGCATTGAGCACACATTTTAAAAATAAAAATAGTTCAAGACATGTATTTGAAATGAAAAGGCACTGCAGTCAGGAACATAAGAAGTGGTTTTTAAAACATGTAGACATGGGTTATATTGTGAACACCTGCAATAAAAAGAAAAGTGTCAGCAGTTTTAAGATTGAAAATAATACAAATTTCTTGAATTTAAAATAGGTGCATGGGAATGTAGTCAGACGTATGTTTAAGGTCACTTTTAGTTTTAAATTATGATATCCAAAGGCTTTGAATTGTATTTTGTTTAATGAATTAGAGGCAATACCAGAAGTGATTTGAGACATAATATTAATTTAATTTTATGATGGTCAGTTCTACAGCTGATATGCTTGTGATATCTCTACTGCATAAAATGTTTGAAAGCAAATATTATAATAACAAAAACTGGCATCTACAGGAAGGAGGGAGGGAAGTAGAGACATAGAGAGAGAGAAAGAGAGAGAGAGTGTGTGTAAAAGGAGGCAGGACGGTACGAGAAGGAAAATGCCTAAAAAAGGCAAAATTCACACCAAACCCCACAACGCTCAATATGACATCTATATATCAACGTCTGAAAATTACAATTTCTTAGATCTATGTGTTGAGATTTAGAGATAAAGTAAGAAAATAAAATTTTGGGTTTTAAAAAAAAGAATGAATAAATAAATGGAAAATAAGATCAAATTTCTTTACATCATCCAAAATATAGGTACTCTTGATTCAGGCTTTTGGCCCTTTTTTTATTTCTATCCAATTGCTTACATTATTTATAATTTTATAAAACTCAACTGTAGTGGAGAAAAGATCTTTTTCAACAGAGTATATCACAATTTTGAGTCGACAAAATGACACTGACAGGCACATATATATAGATATATATATATAGACTGATAGATAGATAGATTCAATGTATATTTTTTCAAATTTATAGCTTAGTCCATATCTTTCTTTGGGAGAAAGGTCTTGTAGTATTAAAAATGTCTCAAACAAATATTGATAGCTGTATGCAAACTGCATGCCTTATTAAAGTCAAAGAATGAAAAAGAACAAAAATACTTTTTGAGTCTATAGTGTATAAAATTTGTCAAATGATCATACCCTCAAATCTCAGTCTCCAAACCAACAAGATTTAAACCGTTACCTTCAACAGTAACGCCATATAAAAACTTCTATTTTCTGAGTCTTGGTCATCACCCTTGATGTCAAATTAAAAAATGAATGCATTTATAAAATTTTGAAAAACAGTTACAAATGAAATGTCAAGCATTAATTTTGCAACCAAACTACACATATATAAATCCAGCACAACATATAATTAACACATATAATTATATGAACAACTGTTTGTATTAATACTATTGGGATCAGTGTTTCATACTAGTGCATGTTTGCAATGCTTAATATATTTGTTGACTGACCATGGGATGGGTGAGAACATATTTTTCTTGCTTATTTGGGCCTCTCATTTTAAGGATAAGCCCATTGGTTATTATGATCAAGATTTGTGCTTACTTACTAAAAAAAACAGGAATTAATAGAAGTTGAGAGAGTCACTTTCAAACTCAAAGATTATGTGACACACTGTTGGTACTTTGGTAAGGGAACAGGAGATGAAGGATCTCTGGCACAAGCTCTAGCTTGAGACCAAGATTTTATTTCTACCATAGTAAATTAGTATAAAAAGGGGGTAGACCCTATATCTCCAAATCTATGATTCTCAGAGAAAAATCAGAAATACAAAATAGCCTGTGTATTCAGGTAGGGGTCTATATGTTTACATGTATATGAACAGGTCTATTTGCAACCAACTAATCTTTCCCTATGAATTTGAAAGAAAAAAACAATGTTCAACTGGACTTCTAGCTCCATGAAGATTGCGTTTACAAAGACTACTTAAAATTTAAATGATCCCTAAAAGAAAATTATGACAAAATGACAGCATAAATGAGCATTTAATACATGTAGTAGAGTGCAAAACAATTAATACATGGCTAAATCAAAACAGCATTCAGTATTTGAAAGATTTTTTCCCTCATTAATTAAATGCACCATGGCTTAAAATTTAGTTTAATTGAAAATAAAAATGTACATGTACTAAGGTCCCTAAATTTTTAGTGAAGTTGCCTCCCACTGGATTATCTTCAATCTATTGTAGCTATCAAAGTATAAGAAGATGACCTCTAGAACTTAAAACGATTAATACTTTTTTGTGCGCTACTTATGACTAATGCTCTTGGGCCTACTTTCTGTTTTATAATTATAATTTTATATCCATCAACAGTAATAACTGGCACTATGCAGTAGTTTCAGTTTCAGTTTCAGTTACTCATATACACTCTTTTGATGATCACAATGACCTGAATTTTGTCTCTCTTTTACTAAGTAAGGCTTTATCAAAAATGAAGATAGCTGCTGCTTTGTTACTTTGGGGGTACTCTTTTATCTAACGATAACTCTGTAACAGTTTACAAAATGTATCTTTACTTTGACAAGAGAAACAAATCTTAATTTAAAATTAACACAAGCACCTAATATTTACTCATTACTGTTGTAATAGGCCTAGTTCAATATTTTCATCTTTCAAAAATTTTAACAGATGTAGATCAAGAGGGACTATTTAATCTTAGACAATACCATTGCTAAAATTATTACTGCTATTTTTGCCTTTGCTTCTATTTACCTGGAGTCAATGTAACAGTTAATGTAAGTAGTAGTTTTATACACCCCCTTCTAAAACAAAAGCTAACATTAAACATAATTTGCAGTTCATTGTTAAAATGCAAGAGTTTCTTTTCCAAGCCTCTGGAAAAAAAGAAATTTTGGAAAATATTGAATTGGGCAATTTATAAATTCTTTAGGTACCATTTAACAAATCATAGAACTATTTAAAAAACTAGGGAAACCACATTGGTATCAGAAATCTCAAATTTCAAACATTTCTTACCTCTGGTATATAAATGGCAGTTATATTATGAAAGAGAGAGAGAGAGAGAGAGAGAGAGAGAGAGAAGAAAAGGCTATGCGATTGCCACATTTACAAAACTTAAAATTGCAAAAATTTAAATCATAATCAGTCCATTTCTATATGACTATAAAGGGGTTTTAAAATTAAAAACATAAGTATATGAACAAGTTTCTAAGAACTCTAAAGTTTTATGAATTCTGGCTGAATACAATGGCAAGAATGATTCCAACAATTATCAAAATGATTACAACAAGACCAATGCAACATATTTTTTTTCGTCGTGCTTTTGACTGACTTATTCTTGCCTGACCAAGTTGATCTGTCCCATTTTCAACATGGGCAGCTGTCGAATCTACAGCTGCTTCAATGGTAGTCAGCTGTTCTCCTTGAGTTGAAACCATTAAATTCAAATCTTTAAACAAACTATTCACTGTAGATATACCCTTTTCCAGTTGAAGAATGTCTTTCTGACGGTCCTCCAGGTCCCGTAATGTTTGCTCTGCATCATGAACATCAGCAACATAATTATCAGTGAACACAGAGTAAGACTGTTGATCCAATAATTCGTTCATCTTGGCATCATCTTCACTTAGTCTATCACCTCTAGCACTCAACTGCCTTCTCAAGCGTGTCTTCATTTTCTCCATGTATTCTGCCTGAATTGAAAAATACTCATTTGTGGTGATGTTGAGTTCTGTTGTAAGAGTATTCAGCTGATGTGTGTGCATGCGTCTTAATGCACTATCTTCGGGTAAATCACTTTCATGTACTTTCTTCTCTAGTTGTTTCAAGGAACCACCAATCTTGGTAGCATCATGACGAATTCGTTCTCCCATAGATTCATACTTAGTGACATGATTTTTTATTTTATCCTCAAAGGGTGTACTAAGCATGTCCTGCTGAAGTTTTCTTATTTCGGACACATCATTTTTCATTTTAGTTATCTCCGATTCGATTTTAGATGCGTCAGACAGAAAAGATTGCATTGCTTTTCCTCCATCCATCTTGTTCTTGGCACTTCCGGGTTTCTTTGAGCCTTTGTCGAGAAGTTCCCTCTGCTGCTGCAGTTCTTCAAGCCTGTCTCGCATTGGCATGGTAGCAACCTCTTTGCGCAATGAAAATTGATCCCAAATATAAATAGATTATTGATCATCCCACAGGTGACACATTGGGAATTTTGTCGTGAAACAATGACAGCTAGTCGGCCATGTTGTACATGGGAAGTAACTCTAAGCTAAAAAGTCATTTCAGTGTTTTGCCTTTGGATCAAAAAGTTTTACGAGATCAGCAAGAGAACAAACTAAATTTCCTTAAGGGGTGAAGACCGATCCACCTCAAGCTTGAGCTTAGTTATATCTACGTTATATATATATATGTATATATATATATATATATATATATATATATATATATATATAGTATCTGTTCTGGAAACACAGGGCTGGCATTTTTTTTTCTTTTTATTTTTGCTGCACGGTTTCGAAAAATAATACATATTTCAAAACTAGTAGTTAACTGTATGTTAATCGTGAAAAAATGAGACTGGAATTGTTTGGTCTATCTACTTTAATGGTCCTCTTGAAAGATAAGCTGAGTGTTCGATAAGGCTTGTTGACGAACTATGGCCACAGGAATAGAATTTCAGATTGTATGCTCTGTAGCGCGACCTCTATAGGAGCCGATGTGGAAAAAAATTATTAATGCAACGAGGACTAAGACTTGAACCTTGATTAATGATAGATTTGATTCACATGACATATTTTATTAGTTCCATGTCCCTAAATGACAAATCGAAGATACAATAGCTTGAGGAAAGCCACGAAAACTTTTAAACATTGTGTTATCACTCAAGTTGTGCCCATACAAATAAGAAATGATTTCATTGGATTAACGTTGCAAATGATTTTGATATATAGATTGGCTAATAATATTAATTTACTAGATGATCTTTTCGTTGCTTATGGATATAATCGTAATATTTCTTGCAATACGAAACCCTAAGGTTTCATACATATTTGACCATTCAAATTCTTAGACCCTAGGTTTCTAAAAAAGAAAACGTACATTTGAAAGTGCTCAAAACTTTTTAAATGCGACATCCAGCATAAAATTAAAATTCAAAATGAGTTTCTTTAGTCTGAAGAAAATGTTTTAACTAGTTTAAGTGTGAACGGAGAAGGGGGTTACATGGCGATGGTGTTGATTGCTTATTGAGACAAAGGCAGATTTTGCCTACACAACTATGATTGAGGGCAAAAAATATTTAGCGTCACGATATTGCATATAATTATATAACCTTGGACAATCGCTAGACAGATAAGCTGTTTTGATGATGCAAATGCAGATAAGCTTCAGGGCGCCAGATAGTGTAGTAGGTGCTGACAAAATGGAGATTTCTGGCTCAATCCTTAGCTGGACCAGCAAGAGTTGAGGCCAGGTCCGCCTTTACTAAGTTTCATCTGCATTTGAAGCGAAGCCAACATCTCTGTTTAAAATTATCCGAGACACTGCTGCTGCTGCTGCTGCTGCTGCTCCTCCTCCTCCTCCTCCTCCTCCTCCTACTACTACTACTACTACTACTACTACTACTACTACTACTACTGCTGCTGCTGCTGCTGCTGCTACTACTACTACTACTACTACTACTACTACTACTGCTGCTGCTGCTGCTGCTGCTGCTGCTGCTGCTGCTACTACTACTAGGCCTAATACTGTTATTACTACTACTACTACTACTACTACTACTACTATTTCTACTACTTCTACTCCTACTACTACTACTACTACTACTACTACTACTACTACCACTACTACTATGACTACCACTACTACCACTACTACTACAACTACTACTACTACTACTACTACTACTACTACTACTACTACTACTACTACTACTACTACTACTACTGCTGCTGCTGCTGCTGCTGCTGCTGCTATTACTACTACTACTACTACTACTACTACTACTACTACTACTACTACTACTACTACTACCACTACTACTACTACTACTACTACTATTACTACTACTACTACTACTACTACTACTACTACTGCTGCTGCTGCTGCTGCTATTACTACTACTACTACTGCTGCTGCTGCTGCTGCTGCTACTACTACTACTACTACTACTACAACTACTTTTTTATCTTGCATGTATGTTGTACATAACCCCGTTTTTTATGCTTAGATATGTGCATAGTGACTTCGAAGAAAAAAAAATATTCTTTTAAATGTTGGATTTTTGTTCTACGAGCTTCTTAAAGACTGGTGGCTATTGAACGTGATCTTTGATGCATTACCTCTAAAACGCATGTCCAACTTCAAAAGACTTGACAACCAGATAGCAAATCATTGAATTCTCCAAACAGAAATAAAAATCTATTATTGGGTTACAGTTACCATCTATCTCCACCACCACCACCACCACCCCCTCCCTTTTCTCCCATATTACACAAAGAATTTTTAAAAAAGGCTGATCTATTTAGATTATTGAATGTGTGTTCTTGTGATTTCCTTTTTTTTTTTCCTCTTCCTATTCATGGCTTTGTTACTGAGGATAATTTATTTACACTTATCATAAATATTCCAGTATAATTCCCCCAATTAATAAAACATTGAAGTTATCACGCTAACACGGTGATGAGTTTAACTGGATATTCTGGCTTGTGCTGTTATCTATGCCCTTCATAACTGGATGTGGGTGACAGCTGTTACGGTAAATAGCGTGATCGAATGAACTTAATTTGCTTTTTAAATAGCAACTGCCCGATAGAATTGATTCGCTTCAAGTAACACGTTCTGCGACGCATTTACGCAAATGTTATTTGATATGTCTTAAAATCAAATTTCTCAAGAGCGGGCTATTAAAAAAAAAATTAATAGCCACAAGGTGCATAGTGTGTTACTAAATTTTGGTTCATTTTATGAGGAGAAATGGTTATGATGCTGTGAATATGTGCATTGCTTTTTAAAAATCTATTAATTTTATTTTCCTTCCTCAAAAAGAAATCATATAACATTGTATACAAAATAATTATGTTATAACTAAGAACAGTAAAAGTCGCACATTTCTGTGAAATTCGTGGGCCATCAATAGCTCTTCTTAACCAAAGGTCACATCCTATTTCTGTCACTACTTAAAAGGTAGAAGAAAAAAAAACATGACGTCATAAAACGCTTAATATGTTTGTTCTAAACAACGCAAGCTGCATCGTTTATCAACAGTGAAATTTACCTAGGTGCATCAAAAAGAATTAATAAAATAGGATTTGTAATCCTGCTAATAGCGAGCTCTGCTTGCTGTAATTAAATTCACTACCGTAACCTGATGCAACAGCTAGAGTAGCTCACCGATGCTTGTTTTTATCAAAGAATTCAGAACTAGCTATGGTATCTAGCTTCCCCTTCCTTTAATACACGTAACTAGTTCCGAACATGGCGTCGATATAAAACGTATAGTTTTCAAAGTGAGAAAAGCATAGTGACGACACGCAGTTTGAGGAGTAGGCATATTGGATTACTCAAAACTGCAAAGTCACGACTAGTTCTACTTTGGTGTGGCCCAGCGTCTTTGCAATTCGTGGCTTAATCAACACAATTGCAGGTAGAGGAAATCCAAAGAGGGGTTCATAACAAATGAGCAACATGACAGCAGGATTATATGGTTTGTCCTGTATACACAAGTACTTATTCAAGTTTTTGAACGCTTACATCAGAACAAAAAACTGCACTGTGAGATTTACAAGGGCAATAGGCCACCTTCATTGTGCCGTGTGCTGCACTCATGGTTTAAAACATAGCTGCTGGTACAAATATAGAAGTTCTTATCTAAGGATATTTTTAAACCATAAAAGAACAAGTCAGCATTACCAGAAATTAATTTATCAACTCATATATGTCTGGTTGGCAATGAGCAAGTGCTCATTAAAAGCAGCAATTCTTGTTTGTTGTAGTATTTTAGTACAATCATCAAAATATTCATACAAGTTTGAAAGTTAGGTTTAAATGATATTAATTACACAATGATTGGGTGAAAAGATAATAAATTAAGTAGGCTGATATTATGCTGAAATATTAGTTGCAATTTGCAGCAGTCTGATATTTAATTACATCGCAGTTGCAGTTGTGTTTGATAACACAATTCCTCCGAAAGGTGTAACCTGGACTAAGCTAACCATTATCATATAAGATATTGCACAAATATTTTTATCACATGCAGGTGCATGGTAAAAAAAAGAAGTTTTATTTAGGAAGGATGTATAAAATGACATTTGTGAACAATGATATTGGTACAATATAGAAAAAACAATCAAAGCAACACCTTTGAGAGATAAACACCAAAAATAAATAAATAAACTGCATTCATAAAGTTCAATGTCCAGTTTAAGGGTAGAGAAAAACAACAAGGTTTAAAATTTAAATATGTTTGAAACAATCAGTTTCTTAATATGAAAAAAAGGAGTCTCTACTGACTTTGATACATCATACGGAAACAAGTTGTATATAGTAACTCCTAATTATCTAATACAACAATGGTTGAATGCAGAGCTCTTTTATTATTGATCTTTTAGCTTTCCGCTTTCAAATTTTTACAGAGCATTATAAAGAGCTTCTTGCATGTGCAGCTAACATGTATTTTTCCTTCGTTTGTAAGTTAACTATTTTATTGTTTATAATTTTTATAGCTTTTCGCCTTCTCCATCTTAAATACATCTAATTTTTCAGATTCCATGTTCTGTGAGGGATTAAATATTTAAACTGCAGTTTGTCCAGCAAAAAGATGAATAAGATTTGTTTGCGAAATAAATGGATTCACAATCAAGTTTAAATTTAATATAACTTATACTAATTTCTCTCTTAAGAGGGAATGGAATATCACAAACAGTTGTACTAATTTACGCTTACGTTTTTGCTAGCACATGAAGCAATAGTAAGTGCACTGAGGCACCAAACTGTCCAGGAGCCCTGCTATTACTTTCAATGTTTCTGTGGTTGGGCACAGTTCATGACTTTTAGCTAGGTAGCGTAATTCTCAATGAATTAGTGTAATAGATTAAGATGTGTTTATCTTACAGATGAGTGATTTCAGAAATACTGTCACTTGATTGTTTCCTTCCCTATTTTCCATATATGGAAATTTTTGGGCATTCAGCTAATCCTAAATGAGTGAATGTTAAGAGAGGAGCAACATCAAGGCTAAATAGCTCCTTTTCACACTTAAAGGGCTTTCTTTATTGAGACTTTATAGTAATGAATGTATGCATCCAGCATTACCTAAAACATGAAAAGGAGATATGGTGTAAAAGAAAATGAAGAACTTTTTTTATAGATCAAGGATAATCAAAGATGATTTTAAATATTCGTTGCTCAAAGAAAAAAAAGTGCAGTTCTTGACATGGTAGTCAGAAAACTATGCAGCTAAAAATTGGTGTGAAAAAATAATAACAATATTCCAAAGTGTATAGAATATATTTACAGAGCTCTATCTTTGACTAAAATTAGTTTCAAACTATTTAATTTTGTGGGTGCCTTGATGTTCCATCCATAACAAAAAAACTTTTCTTAAAATTTTTTGGTACAAATGGATCATATACGAATGTTTCAAGATCAATCATGCATAGCTTGTGAAAAACTGCAACTAATAGTAGATGTTTCTTAATGCAAGAAATATTTTTTGACAGGACTGATTTATAATACTTTACATTTCATTTATGTTTCATTAATGTGCCTGAAGCAATTTTCATCATTTCAAGTTTGAGAAAAATGATAGAGTTTAACACTGATTTGTGAACCCAATTCATTTGGGTCAGTCCATTAAAATCTCTATATCTAAATGAAATACACGTTTATTCCTACTTGATAATACAAATTCAAAAGGTAGTTATGTAAATCAAGATTCTAATATACTTATTCTAAGAATTTATTTTTTTTTGTAAATTTTTTTAAAATTCAGATGTTCTTATTTGCTATTCATCAAAGCATTCCTAGGACGTGCAAGATATTCTGCATATATTAATGATTTTTTTAAAATATGAGCACCACTGATTAATGCCTTATGTCTTTTTTTCCTCACATTAACTGCTTTCCATGTACAAAAATGAGAGAAAGTTTAAGTGATAATACTTAATCAAAGCAAGCATTTAAGAAGAGAGCAGTTTCTGTCAAGGCTCAACTTACCTCTCTAGCCTTGCTTGCTACTTCTATGCTGCCATCTCCATTGTATTTTATGGGCGCCCCTCCTTTATGGATGAGAGTTCCATAGCCAGTGGGAGTAAAAAACGCAGGGATGCCTGCCCCTCCTGCACGTATTCTCTCAGCAAGTGTGCCCTGCAATCCATAAAAAAAAATAAAAATAAAATTTGCTAGTGCAGATTAGAGAAAGATCTTTCATTGATGTTGCCTAATCATGAATGTAAGTCACATTTAGATATACTCTTTTTTTTACCTTTAGATGCTTGATGATCAAGTTGATCACAGAAATAAAAAAATAATATCGAACAAATATTTGCCGTCATTACAAGGTGGACGAATATTTGTGGGTTTCTCTTCTCTTTCTATCAAGAGGTTCACACCATAAACCCTGTACATTTTAACTTTCAATAATTTCTGTACTTTATTACCTGATGAAGTTAAAGGAGAAAACTATGATGTCTCTATTTTTGATTAACTGTTAATTCTCCCTTGCTCATTGAATTTCCTTTGAGATCTCTGGATCCTGCCAAGTTTTCCTCTAAATGTTAAATATATGCTTCTCTGTTAAAATAAACAATTAACTTTATAATTACCTGTGGAGTTAATTCCACTTCCAATTCCCCTGATAAGAATTGTCTCTCAAACTCAGCATTCTCACCAACATAAGAAGATATCATTCGTTTGACCTGCAACAAGAGTAATAAAATACAAAAATATTACATACCTCTACAGCTACAGAAAAAAAAATTTAACTTAAAATTACAAATAAAATATTTCAGGTCTTGGAAAAATTTAAGAAAGAGCAGTCGATAGGAATATCTGACCATAAATGAACTAAGGAAAAAAATGCAACTCAATAAAAATTTCTGCTCATCTTAGTTACCATTAATTGATATTTTACTCCCCTTGTGCTCTGATTTGAATTTGAAAAAGTGTATTCCCTCAGTTATGAGATAACTGGTTCTGATTTATTACACAACTCAAAAGAACTTCAGCGTTTCATGCTCTTCATATTTCCTGCAAACATTTTTTTCTAATTCTCTCCAGAAACCATTTAATTGGGATTATAGTAGTAGAGCTGTTTTCCACACATTATTAAAATCTTAAAAGATTCTTACAAACAAACAGAATAAAGAGAAAGCAGACATAGTTCAGAAATCATTTAAAAATGAAATATGTGGTATTTGTAACACACCTGTTTTTGTTTGAGAAGTAGGCCGAGTCCAAAGTCATCAACTCCTGCATTGTTGCTAACAAGAGTTAATTCTTTTGTGTTTTTCTTGAGCAACGCAGCTATGAGATTTTCTGGGATGCCGCAAAGACCAAAACCTGTATGTAATAAAAATTTGATGCACAAAATCATCGATGAGCACATACACTACAAAACTTGAAGCTGTGATGAAAATAATTAAAATGTCTTAGTTATCTACATTTTTGGCCTGCATTTACTATATTCTCCACATGAAAATTGGAATTGTAAATTTTTTTTTTAATCTACCAATCAAAATTAAAACTTTTCTTGGATTATTCTTCACAAATTTATATCCTTATCTGTTTTCTGTGTTCTTTCCTTTTTCCTCATTTTTTTGAATAGTTATCATATCTTTTTGAGAGTAACAATGATGTAATTTAGTAAATTTCTATAAAATCCCTATAGATTACCCGTCTCAAAGGATACACTCTAGAAAGAATTTTTTTTCCTTTTTTTTTTTAGGATAGCTGGTTTTACAATTAATATTACTGTATATATTAGGTCCCTTTAAAAGAAAACTACATATATGTTTGAAGAATTCTCCCTCTTATTAATAAAACTCATTCAGAGTTTTCATATTGAGCAAACTGGATCAATAAATCAACCTTTAAACTCAAAAGCTTTTTTCAACACAAATGACATAGCAGTTATCATCTGCACAAAAAAGGCATCACTAAGCATGTTAATATCTGAGTCATAAAAATCATTTTAAACAACAAATTTACTGCGTTTAACTGAATCAAAATCTTTAGATTTTCAACATTCAAACAATTGCACAGTCCAATGTTTAGCATAATCATTCCAATTAGGTATTTATGCAAAATAAATAAAAACTAGTGTGATTTTTTAACAAAGATCACTACTACATCAGTTTAAAATATTTTCCGCTTTATTTAAATCTCAATAAGATCACCACAATCTCACAAAGAATTTAAAAAAAAAAAAACTGAACTCCGTCTTTAGATATCAATATGCATATATCATGCACCTTTTCCTTTTCTTTCCTTAACCTTCTTTTTTTTTGTATCTATCTGCATAAGACAACATGCCCTTTTTTTCTTTAATTTTTTCAAATTTTTTTTTATTACAAACCTCCAACTAATAGTTTTGATCCATCAGTAACATCGTGTAGAGCTTCTGATGCAGTATCATAGAAAGTGATGCCACCAGATCCTAAATTTTGAGTTGTGGAGAAATTCACTTGAAGCTATGGATACAAAAAATAAACAGTGCTGAGTCAAAATTTTTATGACCACGAAGTTTCTACTCAAAATGTTAGTTAGAATTCAAAAGAATCAATTTTAGCATCCAAACAAAATAAATCCCATTGGGGCTGCACATCCAATTTTGAACAACATGTTGGACAAAAGGCAGCAAGTAACTTTGACCCAAGCTTCACACTAATGACTGGCTACCAGATGCTCTCAATATTATCAGATGGCGTTTTTTTTTCACACAATTTCTTGCTTGTTTTATCGTGATCATTAGCACTTTTTCTCCTGCAGTTGATGCTTTATAAGAATCTGCCTATGCTGCTGGGGAAACAGGAACAGGAGAAGGCGGTCGGTAAAAGATCGAGACCAATCTTTACCTGAACTGAATAAAGAGGGTCTAGAAAAATAAAACAGGCCTACAAGTGCTTCTATATCAATGTGTTTTAAATTTTCATTGAAGTTTAGATATGTTGTAAAAACTTTATTTTCAAGCAGCATATATCAATTAAGCCAGCATAGTTGAGGATTAAAAATAAGCATATAAATAAAGTTTTAGGTCCCTGCATCTCTCTTGATCTGAACCTAAAATGTAACAAAACTCGTCAAAACATTGTGATAACATTCATTATTAGGTAAAATGTCACTCTTTCCTCTTTCATTATGCGCATTCCCAATATTTTTTTTTTTTTTAAACAAAATCATGCATTAGATGCAAACTCTCTTGAGTTAAATTGAAGCTGACAAAGAATGCAACAAATTCTGGATATCTTTGTGAGCCATGCTTGACACCGACTGGCCAAGACCAGTTAGATCATGGCACTTCATATGTCATACAATCATTTGAGATTATTTAAGAAAAATACATGTGGGAAACTGTTTATTCTTAAAATTCCAATTGACAGAGATCTGCGACTTCAGAGGTTTAAAATTTTGCATTAAATATATATTATGATCTCAAAATGTGTTTTTTTCTCTCAATTTTTTTAATCTAGTCAAGGCACTTTTTCATCAATCTAAAAATTAGGACTAAAGGAAAAGACAGCTGCCTTCCCTTTTTTTTTCAGAACCACTACCATAAAATTTCTCCCTTACATTAGTAAGTTTGCAATTGCTCTCGATGACTTTCACATGTATGTATAACCAATATTGCCATGATCCCTATAAAAAATGAGAGTAATCTTAAACAATGAAGTACAACTAGGGTTTAGGACCCAAGTCTAGATTCTGATCTAATGTGCTTAAAGGCCTTCAATGGTAAAATGAAGGGCTATATATTAAGTATCTTTGGACCAAAAATCCTTGTCACTACAAACAGCAATACTTCACCCCTTGATCTGTGTAAACATACACGAATGATGGCTCATATTCTGGCAGCAATGGTCAGTTCAGCAGTTGTTCACTTTGAATGCAACACTTTTAATTTTGATTTGAAACTTTTATTTGAGGTAAACATCTTTGAATGCTAACACATAAGCTACAAAACAGTTGTTTGGCACTATTTCATTATGAATTCACTATCTTCTGGGTAGGGCAAGCCTTTAAGTGCTCAAATGAAGTAATACTTTCTGGAGATAAAAAAAAAACATTTGAATTTTTCGCTCACATGTCTTAATGCTCAGTCAGATTCTAAATCAAAGGAAGGTTCCATGATGCAGCTTTCAGTGCAGTATTTTTGCAAGGCCCATCCCCAAAATATTTCCCCCTTCTACCATAGGCCTTTTCA
>JAWDGP010002420.1:65000-320000 GCA_033675545.1 Elysia crispata | reverse complement strand
TGAGGCGGCTGGTCTGTGCAGACTAACGGGTGTCCTTCGGTGCAATGATGCTGTTTGGTTAAGGCGAATCATGTCTTACGCCTATCCTTCGAGCGCGCCGACATAACATAGTAGCGCTAGGTCAATCAGTCCTGAATAGGATATTTCTAGGTTATTTACATGGAACAGGTCACACGACCCGCGGCGACAAAATTCGATCAATCCAAAATGCATTCAGGTGGGTTTTTTTTTTTCTTTAGCTTTTGTTAACTTCATAAGATTATTACCATTCACCTTAATTAGCAGAGTTATGTGGGCGTAGCTTGGATTACGATTAATTTCTAACGCTAATTTTATAAGCCCTGGGAAATTAAGACAGATTTCGATGACATTGTTATTTCTTTTTTAATAATTTCTCAAAGACCATCGAAACAAGCACGAGTTTCTACTTCACACGCTTAAGCAACTTTAGGAATACATTGTGCAGTGTTAGAAAGGTTGAGATCGCGCAATGAATATACTACTTGACATAGGTCGAAAGAGGGGTTAAAGCAATCAATATTGATAAAATAAACACTAGCCTGACGATGATATATCGTAAAAATTCAGCTAACAAAAATCTAATGTTCTGTAAAATTTGAAGTCCAGGCCAATTACAACAATCAGAGCAGCTAACATTTACAGAAGATTGAAAGCAAAGAATTCCCGCACAGCAGCGCACACGATAATGGTTTGGGAGGGAGGGGCGCCGCAGGTAAATGGGGGTGGGGGAGAGGAATGAGAGAGAAGCTTTCTAGTGAGCATTTAGAATAAAATATAATCTATAAGTGGATTAGGAACGTTCTCAATTAGCTGTTTTCCAATATCTTTCCAGTGCTCGAATATTTTTTTTTATGTTACTTAATTTAACTTAATTATAATTTGTACTCCTTCAAAATGTTTTGATGTAAAAAGTTGACTTCATTATTGTAAGTGTTATTAAACGTCACAGTCAGTGAAATGCATTGTTTTGTTGTCCTTTTTTCTTCTGTTCCATATCCACCGTTTAAAAACTTCAAAACTTCAAATTCATATAAAATTTAGATTTTTTAATTTACCAAAGTAGGTTTTGAGGCGCGTTTACCCCTCCATTTATTATGATACATTTAAGGTTTGATAAAATTGGTGGTGGTGGTGGTGGTGGTGGTAGTAGTAGTAGTAGTAGTAGTAGTAGTAGTAGTAGTAGTAGTAGTAGTAGTAGTAGTAGTAGTAGTAGTAGTAGTAGTAGTAGTAGTAGTAGTAGTAGTAGTAGTAGTAGTAGTAGTAGTAGTAGTAGTAGTAGTAGTAGTAGTAGTAGTAGTAGTAGTAGTAGTAGTAGTAGTAGCAGTTGTTGTAGTAGTAGTAGTAGTTGTTGTAGTAGTAGTAGTAGTAGTAGTAGTAGTAGTAGTAGTAGTAGTAGTAGTAGTAGTAGTAGTAGTAGTAGTAGTAGTAGTAGTAGTAGAAGTAGTAGTAGTAGTAGTAGTAGTAGTAGTAGTAGTAGTAGTAGTAGTAGTAGTAGTAGTAGTAGTAGTAGTAGTAGTAGTAGTAGTAGTAGTAGTAGTAATAGTAGTAGTAGTAGTAGTAGTAGAATTTTCGAAGAGGGACTGACCAAGAAATAAAGTTGGATAAGCTGCTCAAAGGTCACCGTGAAAAATACACCAGTTTACAACCAGACTTTTTTAAATAGTGAGGTTTGCACTGTCATGATCTAAGAGGTTTTTTTTTTCTTTTCGGGCCTGTGGGTTGGGTAGGAGCGGCGGTGACAAATCCCCCAGGCTACTTTGAATGAATCCAACAGTTACTACCTCTAGAAATGAATGATTAGTTGAACATCAACAACTCATTGATCGCGATTCACCTGCATTATTAATTTGTCCCTGAAACTTCTGTAGTCTGAGGAAGAAGGAGGAGGGGGAGGAGGAGGAGAAGGAGGAGGAGGAGGAGGAGGAGGAGAAGGAGAAGAAGAAGAAGAAGAAGAAGAAGAAGAAGAAGAAGAAGAAGAAGAAGAAGAAGAAGAAGAAGAAGAAGAAGAAGAAGAAGAAGAAGAAGAAGAAGAAGAAGAAGAAGAAGAAGAAGAAGAAGAAGAAGAAGAAGAAGAAGAAGAAGAAGAAGAAGAAGAAGAAGAAGAAGAAGAAGAAGAAGGGAGAGATATAGGAGAACAAGTCGAGACGATGAGGATGATGAGGGCAGGAAGAATAAGAAAATAAACATATCAACCTGAATACAAATTCCCAAAATGCGAATATCCGTTTGCGAATATAGACCTGACTAAGTCTTGTACAGATATAGAACCTGTGTCTACTTAAAAAAATAAATAAAAAGCCAGTGGCACATTATTCAGGTCTACGATCTCGGAGAGGGTACAATTAATAAATCTTTTGAACAGAAGGAAAATAGTGAAGAAATAACAGGGGCATTACTCATTGTTATTTTAGACCACATCTTTGTGGATATTTTGAATTAATATGTTCATCGCACAAGAAAAATCAGTAAATGATAAACTCACTCTGCATCCCCTCAAAAATATGCCAGTAATTTAAAAGATGGAGTTAAAAACAGAAGTTGCAGTGAGAAAGGGAAGAAAACACCATGCTACTTACTGGTTACTTCAAACGCCAAAACAAAATTTACAAAAACTTAAATATTTGTTTTCTTTGGTATTAAAAATATCACAAGTCAAATGGCTTGAGGGGTCACTTTGATGAACTACTGCGAGAAGCTGATGCATCATGCAGCATAGCAATGTAGCTTTTGGTAGCCTACATTAATTTTTGTCTATTCAACTTTTCAAGCTTTATAACAAATTGTGTTTATCTGTGTACTATTATAACTGCACAAACAGCAGGATGTTGATCACTTATTTTTTCAAGAGATCAATGCTCATTAATAATGTTGGTGTGGGAACTTCTCAGTTGCGGCTCATCTATCTACACTGCCACACCTGGCAGGCAGGACTCTATAAAAAGCAAGGTAGATCTACTTATAGATAGAAAATAAACTGCTTTGCGGGAAGCTAAGGAGTTCCCACGCAGAGCTTATTCGCACAAATTGTTTGCCGCAAAAACCTGTTCGGTAGGTTCAAAGCCGTTAAGTTTTCATTTGTAGCTTATTGTATTGCTATCCTCAATTTCATTAGATTTTTAAATTTTAACTTAAACAAAAGCTGATAGAGCTATCATCACACTTAAAGCGAAAAAGATAAAAGGTTTTTATCACTCTGTAAATCACTCTCTATCACACGCCGTCTGAGATTTTCTCTCTTTTTCTTTGAGACCTTTTAATGAGTTCCTCAATGTGTTTACCGGCGCCTCGTGGTTTAAAGGAACATCTATCAAGGTAGAACACACTAGAAGTTCATCAGTGTTTCCATAGCCATACTGATCGCCAAAAGGTTACGGATGTAAAATTGCCATCTATAAAAAGTTTATGGATCGATGAAAGATTGGGTAAGAAACAACCAGGTGCCAGTTTTTTTCGAAATCGATCTTCTATAGAATGAACACCTTAAGGTATATCCTGATCCACATTGCTATCCAACAAAAAGTCATTCTACATAGTTAAAATTTAGAAATCTGTCAAACACTCAGCACCAATAAATTTAGAATGCCATCCTTGTACATTTTATTGTAAAATATTTTTTTTTTCCTTTTGCGCATTTTCGAGTGTTATTTTTCTTTCTAATTTCACCTTAATTTGAGTTCTTGTGAATATTAAGTAATTTGCACAATTTAGTTTCCTTAGAGCGAGCACTTTTGCAGCAGTATTAAATGTTGAGGAGATATAGGCTACTAATAGTATTAATAGTAGTAGTAGTAGTAGTAGTAGTAGTAGTAGTAGTAGTAGTAGTAGTAGTAGTAGTAGTAGTAGTAGTAGTAGTAGTAGTAGTAGCAGCAGCAGCAGCAGCAGTAGCAGTAGTAGTAGTAGTAGTAGTAGTAGTAGTAGTAGTAGTAGTAGTAGTAGTAGTAGTAGTAGTAGTAGTAGTAGGTGTTGAAATGGAAAAATTCAAAATGTGCCTACCCCTTTGATTTGAATTGCATTTTGTTCCTTTTTATGAATAAAGAAGTTATCAATTTAAATTTTGTAAATCGGACAATAAATAACAGTTTTGTGCTGATTTTAAGGTTAAGGACCCGCGCGGACCATGTTTCGGGCATGATTTTTTTTTTAAACGATAACAGCCGCGGCAAAAACATTCACATTTTCCAACACTTCTCATTTATCTGAGAAATAAAAACCACAGACATCACTTAAACACTTAGCTTCATATAAAGAGATAAAAATGACAAAAAATACACTTTTAGACCATTTAACGACAATTTTATGCAATTTATTCAATTTTCATCACCAAATTACACAAAAATTTAAAATATGTAACCCCAAAAAATTTCTTCTCTAGCAGAATGTGACATTGACAATAGCTGTAATTTTTTTAAACGCTCTAGAATGTCAAATAAACTTTTAATTGAATGACAAAGGGTGGTTCAAATTGAAAAATGGCTATTTTCCCAAAAGTTTACCAATTTGCTAGTGTACGCAGGCAGTTGGATTTTTAAAAATTCATATAAAATCAACCAAACATGTTAGAAAGATAAGTTATATACCAAATTAAAGCTTATCTTTCCATTTAAAAAGGGTTTAAATGAAATAAAACAAGTATTACATTGCACTATATATTAAATTCAACTTATTTTCCAACCAAAATTGATAACCGTTGGCATCTGAGAGAAAAAAAATTTACATAAATTTTTATTTTTGGAACAGTTTTTATTTCATTAAATTCCACCTGACAGAAATTGAGAAATTTGATAACAAAGATGATAGTTTAGAGGGTAAGTCTTGCCGACGCAACCATTTCCGACCGCGGCAAGGCGAGCGTTTCCTACACCTAGTAGCAGTAGTAGCAGTCATCTCTCGAAGAACCTTTTCGACAAGCGAAGATGAGGCTTAGTAAGAGTGAATCTGGCCTGAAGAACTCTTGCTGGTCCAGCTCAGGATTGAGCCTGAAATCCCCTTTTTGTCAGCACCTACTGCACTATCTGGCGCCATGGATTATTACATCTGCATCATTAAATCAGCTTATCTTTGCCTAACGAATGTCCAAGATTTTACACATATATACATACACATAATATTATATGTACCTGTGTGTGTGTGTGTGTATATATATATATATATATATATACACACACACACACACACAGGCACATACAATTACCTGAAGCAGTACAAAAATGTTCGCTGTTACCATTGCACTCCACATTTCCTCAATTTTTTTGTCTATCAGCACTGAAATAAACTGCATAGTTCTAATACAGCTAATAAAAACTGTTGAATGGTTAAGGTTTCTCAGTGCGCTCCATCACAAAAAAATTTTTTTTTAATTGTCAAGTTCTAGCCCATGTTCTGTTAAAAGTATCGCCAAAGAGAAATATTCTTGTTTTTTTATGTTTTAATTTGTTTGCTTGTTTTACTTGTTTTTTTTTTCTTTTTTAACAATTTATTATCTCTCTTTCTTAGATTCGGAAATTTTATTCCCACTTGCGGCTTTTTTTAAAGTTGATTGCAATAAGTTTTGCTCAAATAAAGAGATAACAGCGGTTGTCAGATACGTATATTCTTAGACAGACTAAAATCAATTTCGCTTCCTAGGCTTCCAGAGCGACTCTAAAGCAGAAGTTTCTCGTACAGTATGAAGATCTTCGAGATTACAGTTGTGCTTTTTTCTTTAGTCCTTGCGTGTCAAGCGGGTTATCATGCACCATATTACAGCAGTTATTATGGCAAAGGCATGAGTCATTTCAGCTATCCCCACTATGGATTTGGCAGTCTGGGTATACCCCGCACGGTCTATGGATACGGGCGATATGGAGGGTATGGATATGGCAGATATGGTGGTTATGGAGGTTTTGGAGGCTTCTCCGGATTTGGAGGATATCCATTTGTAAGCATATATTCATAGATACCGGTATTTGATGGAAATTTTTAATACCAATAATTGTCCCACATAATCTCAGGACATTGCTTTCTCTTTATATTATCTCAAAAGTCTGATCTGCTCTTATTTCTTCACTAGTTAGTATAAATGCATTGGTGAAGACTTACCTTCAATCTCATTAAAATTATTTTAAAAAATTGTTATATTAATTTCATCTTCAGAAAAAAAAAATTGTAAAAATATTTTTAAGTTATTTTAAGTCTTAGTGATTTTATATTTTCTGCTTTTCTCTCTTTCAGTTTGGTTGGGGAAGTTTTGACGACTTTGATTTCTTTGACTGAGATGAACATCCCAAATGCTAATTTTTTCTATTGATTTATCAAAGAGATCATTGCTTTATGTATGACGGCTTCATCATTCTTCGTAGTTTTTTCCAGCTTGTAATATCTGTACGGCTCAATAATTCGTTTATTATTTTTTTTATCTGAATTAATTAAATGGGCGCTCATAAAGACTAAAGGCCTGAGTGTGTGTTTAATCAATTTTTAAAATATATTTATCTTTTTTGATGATATTGTTAAAGTTCTAGCATCATGATCATTGTTCTATCCATGTTGATGTTTAAGATCTTCATGTAATAGAGTGCTAGGTCAGGATGTAAAAAAAATTATGGCATTCCGCTAATTAAAGTCGCATTCTATGGTTGTCAGGTTGCTCAAACACTACTACAGGTGATACATCTTGAACCATTTGAGAATATTTAATTTTGTTTTTTACATAGTCATGCATATATTCTAAGTAAATTTTTATTCGCCATTTTGAATTTTGTACGGCAAATAACATTTATATAAAATCATAGATAAAGGGCCTATAAAATTATTGATTTTAGGGAAATAATTTCTTTAATTACAGTGTACTTGTGACAGTAAAAAATAAAGTGATAAATCAGGCTTGACAGACTTATGTGTTCTTATCAATAGATAAAAGTAATTTCAAAGCAATATGTCAGTCAATTACTAGATAGGTCGAGACACTCAAATGTGGAAAACATTTGCCATAAGACATTTTGATATACTATTGATCAGGTTGGCTTTGCTCAAGTTGGCAATGGGTGAACAAAACAAATGAACATAATCATGTACCTATATAAGTACATGCGAGGCATCTAAGAAAACTCAGGCACAAGTCACTCAAAACTGATTTGAATTTTGAAGAAGAGATAATTATTGGCTGTATGGCAATCTTCTCGAAACACCTTTAAACTAATATAGTATAATTATGTCTATGGTCACAGATATGATCGAGTTATAAATATTTCTCTCTTTCTCTCAAAGGTAAGAAAATTCACTTTCATGTGGAACTTGAGACTATACATGTCAAAATTTCGATTTGTGATTGTTTACACGTGGCTTTCTCACATCATTATATTCTTTGATGAATATCAATATGAGACATGAGAAATAGTGAGACACTACAGAGATTTTTCATATTAACACTATTTGGGCCTAGAAGATCTAAATGAAATCATCCACTTCCTAATTTGAACAAAGCTGGACGTGGAAACTTCTTGGTTAAAAAACCTCTGAGTTATTTGGGGATCTAATAATACTCTAGACATTGCTATTAAAGCTAGCTAGATTTAGAATTTGGACTTTCTTGTATGGTAGTAATGGCTATGGTGCAATGCATAATCAAGGATTAAATAGATTTTGCGACTTATCACATAATTCAAATGCAGTATTTCAATACTTTTTTTCTGTGTATTTTAATGATATAAACTGCTGCACAATGTGGCTATTTCAGCTTTTGTGGATAAGTTTACCGACTTTATCTTGTTTTAAGTAACTAATGCTATAAGCCAACACGTAACATTTGAGATATCTGCTTTAAATGCAACAAATCAGAAGCAGTAAGAATCTGGTTATTAATACTGTTCATGCTTCTGTATATCACCATATTGAAACCAATTCATTCTCAATATCTTGGTGAAAGGGTAAACTAATTTTTTATTTCCTTTATTTAAAGACAGGTTGGAGAAAATTATAATAAACATAACTTTTAATTTTGTGAAAGTTGCAGCATCAACCCTCATTGTACATGTAGTTAGTTCTTAGCCCATAAGTTTCTGCGATTGACAATCAAATCAGAAAACTGTAACAATTGTTATATATTCATATGAGAAGAAACTCAGATTTGTTCCAACTTTTGTTTATTTCCCATTGTACTTTTTAGAAAATGCCCTAAAATTATAATGTAATTTTAACCAATTCCATGAATTTCAATCCAGTTAATTTGAACAAAACAGGAAAAGAAGTTCACTTAGGGATCTAAAATTTAAATAATGAGAATGGAGTCTCTACAGTATCTTTTTTAATCAAACGAGAACTAGAGCAGTTGCTGGGATGCTTAATGAACATGTGATAACAGACCTTTCTCCCTTACTGAACATCCAAACCCAGTTCTTTAAGAGGACATAGGCTTAAAAATGATGGAAGATTTGCATACTAATATGATTAAAATTGTCCCAAATACAGTTGCTTTTTTTTTTCATTCCCCTTTTATAAAATAATATGAAATATTAATCTAAATATACTTAATCTGATGATGTCATCCATTGGAGAAACTAAAGAAAAATTTAAGTTGTTGGGACCTTTCCACTTCTCATTTCCTATCTTACAACATTCTCCAAAAAAAAAAAAAAAGAAAAGAAAATTAAACAGATTGGAAGTTTAATTAGTCCAAGTATTGATTCCTGACTTTTGAAAGAATATTTCACTAATGTCTAGGCTTATCCTCACTTCACTTTCAAACAACTAAGGCAGTAAAGATTGACTTGCAAAGAATTGTGAATAATAGAAATTATCTGAAATCACTATCCAAGCTTTAATTTTTTTTTATAAAAGAGCGAAAAAAAAAAAAAAGGGAACAATCAGAAATGAGTACATTCCCAAATAAATAAATGTTTAAATTATCTGGGTTTGAATAAATGAGCTCCACTAAATGTAGAAAAATAAAGAAAATATATAATTTCTATTATACCAGTCTTTAAATTGATGACTTGAAAACACCGAAACTAATTATGAAAAATATGTACAAGCAAATTTTGCTATAAACATATATGTATAATATATATTGCCTTACAAATGAAAAAAAAAAAAATTCCCTGTATCATGTATCAAAAGAAAAAGTGGAACTAAAAATACTGTAATATTAATACTGTACATTTGTTTGTCTGAATATTAAGTCTTTGAGATATTTGTCCTGATATGTAGGATTTCAAGATAAGCTGTTTCAGAATTGTAAGACGAAACAATTTTATAAAATAACGAACATAAAAAAAAACATCATTAGAAAAATAGAATTAGAAGTTTTGTCAGCAAATATACATCCACTAGAATAAAGGTATAAAATTATTAAGGCAAATAAAGAAGTGCATGCAATAATGTATGAACAAGATATTCTAATATATACTTTAAAGATCACATATTGCACTGGTACAAAATTTTAATAACATGATATAAAACAAGTCCCTTCATGTTTTTATGTATAAAAATATTTGTTTATATTTGTTTAAAGACTGGGCTAAAAATAACATCTTTACCAGGTATTGTAATGTTCTCACAGTTGTGCAGGAATTTTTCTTATCATAAATGTGAGCCAGATACAAATCCAAGCAATCTTTTCGAAATGCATTTGAGGCTAGGAAAACACTTTAAATCAGATTGAGAATTATTGAAATCACCCTCTTTCATCTTATAAAAAACAAAAATTGAATGTTATAAACCAAACCCAAAAGCAACTAATATGACTAAATTTGAATACCTTTCGCTACAACATAATGCAATGTGAATAAATGCCATATTCATAACAATCTTTTACTGAATTAAACAGGTAAAGAAAGTGAAATCAAAAGAAATGTCTTTCAATATAGAGCGCCCAAAGGCATACAAAAATTAAAAAAAGAATTGACACAGCAGAATCATTTAGGTGCAGCCATAATAGGTTTGAAAAAAAAAAGTTGCATATGTATTATAACATATAAGTAATATTAAAAGTAAATATAATATATTAATAAAGCAAGATAGAGTTGTAATAAACAGAGAGAAAAATTATGTTGCAAAATGAAAAACACTATATTTGCAAATCCAAATTGCTTTTATATAAAGCAAAAGCTAGATTAAGGTGGAAATTAGCAGAAACCTTGGTTGTTTGGCTTGAGGCATTTAAATTTTGAGAAGATTCTGCATAAAGGCCTTTAAATCTATCTTTATCAAAGAAAATTACATTTTGTGAAGCTGTGCTAATTTTTATAGCAGTTGCTTCTTTCACAAAATCCCCCCATTAAAATCAAGTAAAAAATATGTTAAAGCATTAAATGACTGTTCTTCATTTGGCTCAGCTGTTTGGCAATCAGATGTAACTACTCGAATTAAATGTATTCACCAAAATTATAAAAAGAGTAAAAAGGACGCAAGAGTCTGACCCCCAAAAATAAAAAAAAATAAAAACTATTAGATAAAAGAAACCAATGGCACTTTTTTAAGTATTTGAAAACAATAATTTTTTTTTACAATTTCAAATCTTATTCCACAAATCATTGTTTTTTTAAAAGAAATTAACAAAACAAACAGCACCAGATTTGCATAGGTGGTGGGAAATAGCTTTCACTTTTCTGATAATTATAAACGTTTTAAAGAGAGAACATGCGTGCAATCTTGGAGACATATAGTCCTAAACTTTGTTTGCTTTTTCTTTTCAACTGACTGTCCTTCCACATTTTCATGAAAAATCCATTCTGTGTCATAGGTCTGTACTTTTTGTGCACATCTCTGGACCAAACAATCGGATTTCCTGATACATTGTTGAGAAAAAAAGGGTTAAAGGATTAAAAATAAGTTCAATTTGCACTGTGAATTACATGAAAAATAACATCAAGGAATTAAAAAAAAGAAAAAATACTGATCAACTACACACTTAACGGTCATGTCTAAAATATAAAAAACCAAAACAAAATTTTCTAATTAAAAACCTGTAAAATGTATGTAAAAATCCAATGGAAAAGATAGAATATTTCAAGAAATTAGAAGTTTGAGATATTTGTCCATTTTGAACATGTCAGACAAGGAAGAATCTATTATCTCAAGTGCTGTTTTTCCAAGTTAAAAAATTGTACACCTCAAGAATAGTTGACAGAAATACTAATACTTCTCTCTAAATGCCAACTCAATGATATAACAAGCTCCTTGTAAAATAAAAGTTACTGTAAAGGGTCCAATCTCCATATGTTTTTAATATTTGTCTTTGGAAATCCGTCTAAAATTAACTACATTAAAATTTTCACAAAGTCATGAAAGCATAAGACAACTAACAACATTGGAAAATAGATTAAAAAAAGGTTTAAATTATAAAGCCTCTTCGGGATAAATTTTATTCACAAACAATAACTCTGGCACACTTTGGATTTAGTTATGACCCATTTAAATAAAATTATACAAGTGAGAGTTTACACATACCTGATGGTTTTGTTCGCTGAGGGTAGGTATCAAATGTCCATGGAGCCTCAACAGCTCTCAAAATTTTCTCATTAAAAATGTGTGAATTCCAGTTCGTCCCCTGAAATAAAACATTAGAATTAATTTATTCATTTTTTAGTAAATTTAGAGGAATTTTTTTGTTGTTAATAGTTTGTCATTTCCAAGAGAAAAAAAACTCAATTTACCTATGTTTTTTTTTACATGATGAGTAAATAACAGCAGCAAAAGCACAGAAATCATGAAATCTGGGAAAAAGGCTCAAAAAAAGGTAGCCATTCAAGGAAAGAGGAGTAAAAAATTTCTTTGACAAAAAAATTAGGATATTTTGATATACACTTATTCAGAGTACTATTTAGTAAAGCAATGAATTCTTGATATGAAATAAAACATTCAAGCAAATCACTATTTCATTTGAGAAAAGAATTATGAAAAGATGATTTAAATGGTTCAGTTACATTAATTGTTTATGATTTTTATTTAATGATACTTGACAATTAGGCAAAGGGATAAGATAAGTTTTCATAAACACTTCTAAACAAAAGTAAAAAGTATCAAAAGATCTTCAAAATTTGATAGAAGAATTAAGGATTTTAAGAAATCACTAGTTTATCTGAAAATGAGGCTACTCACATTATTCACCAACTGCACAAGCCAATCAGAAAAGAACTCCCATCTTGCTCTGTAAACACTGAAATAAAAAGAAAAAAACATGTATAAAATTAAAAATCTAAGGCAAGTAATCCAGAAAAAGAGCAAGGAAAAAAGAATAATATCCCAAATTAACCTTAGAATACTTTTTTTCAGAAGTATTGAGACCAACGTCGACAGGAAATGTGACAGAGTATCAGTTAAAAACAGTTTAAATTTTCTAACTACCACCAGAGTTTTACTTTACCCATGATTACAGTAATGTATTCAAGAGCTTGAATAAAATGATACAATTTCGAAAAAAACCATAGACATCTTTTTAAAACAAATTCATAACATTATTTGTTAAAGCATATAGAAATTCAAATATCTTATAGGTGCGAAATTGGTCAAAGACATGAATCAGAATTTTAATTCCCCCAAACATCATGAGACACTTATAGCAGCGCCTAAACCATTTGAAAACAATGGACAAGCTGCTAGAAAGACTATATCAGTTATAAAGAGTTGTTACCGTTAGTATGACTATGAGATTGGGGGGAGCGGCTAGCATCTGAAAGTTGTTCTACTAGTGTGGTTGTTGAAGTATGTGTGTGTTATTACATCGACAGGGCCTTTTCTTGATGTACCATTTTTATAGTCGCCTTAACCTGTTGCGTAATGGGTGGCGAACAGTTGTTGATACCTTGTATGAAAACCAGACTTCTGGCTCTGGTCATGCTTGAGCACTGATGCTGTTGATAGTATTTGTAGGCCTGTAGTCACTGTCTGAATGTTTGAAGGTTTAGATACGTATGTATGTTTGATACGAATGAGTCATGAAACATTTTACTGTTGACTTTTGTCTCATAAGTGGATTGGTACCATGGGCAGTGTTGGTACTGTTGGAGCAAAGCATGCTTGGTCTCAGACCTCGCTACTGTTACTGTTAGCATCTCTACTCTCATGTAAGCTGACCAAGACAACTTCAATACTCATCACCGTTTTCTTTTTCTCTCTCTCTCTTTCACTCTTACTCTCTCATAAAAAAGTCATTGTTTGGGGGAAAATGATTGGAACTGATTTTTCTTAAAGTTCGCAAGCTTTAAGAAAATATATGGGTTTACAGGTACTATATTATTAGAAAAACAAAAGAAACGAAAGTTTTCAAAGCCAAGCAATCAAAGTGTAAAACTGCTGTGCCAGGCTCAAGTTTTGTAAACAACAGGCCCCTCAACAACCTTAGAGTCAGTGAGCTACTTCCGCCTGGCCTACATAGCGCTTCGAGGGTTAAGCAGCCACCACAGGTATAAAGATCATCTGAGTTATTTATTTTATTAGACTATATGTAAGCCTGAGTGTGTTGTGCCACCATAATCTATTAGAAAAGATATTTAATAGTGTTGTTTAGGCTCATGAGATTCTGTGTTAAAGAGTCCCACAACGAAAAAACAAAATAAAACACATAAAACAGTAATAATGCACAGAAAGTTTTTGCTATATATAGCGACAGATCTCGTAATCTTAGTGTTATTAGTAGAGCTACAAAAGAAAATCAAAAGTAGTGCATGGAATGGTTGTGTTTACCATCGCTAAGATAGTGGCAGATGAAGAAATGATCAAATTATTTAAAGCTTTGATGAAAGTTGGTACCTTTGAATCTGGAATTGATAAAATCAATATTTTTTTTAATTTCAGTGATCACGGAATAAAAAGGTGAGAAAAAAGAAAGGTCGATGTGTAAGAAGAACAATGAAACTAATGAATCTTACTCTGTCATCACTCCACACCACTGCTTAGAGGCATAGTCATGAATCTGTAACAAAAAAGGAAAGAATAAATGAGCCAATAACTTTAAGGTGCATTTGTGTACTGGCTTAATAAAATCTTGAATTCATGATTAGACAATCACCTAAAGTTCTAAGGATCAGCACACTTATGATCCCTATAAAATACACAAGATTCCATAAATGATGCTTAAATTTGAAGTTTAAAAAAAAATCCAGTTCAAATTTTGGCATGCTGAAATTAAAATCACAGAATGAGTGTCCAGCAAAATGTGAAACAGTTTCTATTCAATGATTTCATTAATTTCCAGAAAATGTTAAATTGATATCAATATTGCAAACTAGAAGTGCTAAAAATTGGGACCACCCATGGCAGAACATGATTTCACTTGCATTGCCCACTAATATTAGTGCATTGTTTTCCAGATTCTCAGAATTCTTTTGTTATTCAATCTTCAAAATCTAGATTTTCTTCGTATTTTGTTCAGGGAATAAATGACCTGTCCATCTGGTCCCCACAAAGTGATCTGGTTGCGAGCATTGTATTCAAGCAAGGTCTTCTCTGAGGAGTCTGTAGCCCAGGAGTGAGCATCAGCTATCCACAACCCTAGCAAGAAGCGCTCATTGGAACACAGGAGATGATTCAAATCTGTGAGTAGGTCGGCCAAGCTGGTGCCGCTTTTCCTTAAAACATAAATAATAATGGTTAATAAGACTGCGATCAAAACAAGAGATCTATAATAAGCACAGTCAATGTCTTCTCAATTTATCCGCAATGCAATGACCTCAGTCTTCCATACCTGATGGATAAATGGTTAACAGATAAAATCAGAACATATCAACAATAGCTAGAATTATAAAGCCAAATCGATAACTTCATCTAAAACAATAGAAATGTTATTGAAAGATTTAGGTTTTCGATAATATACAAAATATGAGTGCTGTCTGCACAGCAGAAATGAATTATTTTGAATTTTGCGCACCAATTAAACAAAACAAGCAAGTACCTGTACATGTACTTTCTCATCACGCAAGAAATGTTTTCAGAGTAAGCCAGCTTCAACCTACGATAGATATAGCTTACTTTTGCATGGAGCTCCTTAAGCTCTACTCACTTAATGGCAGCAATGTCTTTGGTTTTGTAGGCTTTGACCATATCAGTAAAAAAAGTCATGGCTATCACTTGCAGGCTGTTCCTGCTTACATCGGCAATGTCATAGTGGAAAAGTCTACTGCCTTGTAAAGCTTGAGAGGCATTCACAAAACCATCCCAGGCCTTGAACAGATCCTCAGGATTATACCATAGCTGGCATCATTCAAAAGATAAAAGAGGAACAGATTAGGTCATTCTTATCAAATGAAATTTAAACCACCACATTCATTGATCCAAGAATTAGTTCGAGGTGAATTAAACCTTCCTATCTCTTCAATAACATAAGAAATAAAGGTTATCAAAGAGAGCCTTTTCAGGTATAATCTTCAGATTCTTTGCTATTTAAAAAGCTAAAATAAAAAAATAAAACTGGAAAATTGTTCAACCTGGGGCAAGCTGATTTAGCATCTCTGCTACCTCTATACCTCCTTCTCCTCTTCAGGCATTGGATTATTGATAAGTTTCCAACAAAGAGTATTTGAGATTGCAGCTTTGCTAGAGAAAAGCAAGATAGATAAAAAAAAATGATCCCCTTTTTATTTACAATTGTAGTATGATATTTAAAACCAAGCTCTGTGCATATCAAAAGCAAGTTTAGGAACATTATGTTCAATACTGGCATTATGAAGACTGTATAATGAAACAAAGATTTTTTCTCAAGTGACTTACATCTGAGGAAACATCATATTTTAAATCTGGCCTCTTGGATATTATTGCAAGATCCTTATCTCTGTGTCCATCAGTCGAGTTGTAAACACTGCCCTGTATGCAATGACAAATGAAAATAAAAGCACACCTTTAACATTCAATGTATAGCTCAGATTGGTCAATGTAAAAAAATTTAAACCATAATTTAAAACCAAGATGTATTAAACACGTTGATTGTGAAGAAAAAAAGAAAGAAAGAAATTACCATTAAGAGTTTCCAAGCCTCATTGACATAATCATTCTTGAGGCCATATCGCTGTTGTGCAAAATTTGATAACCTGAAAAGAAATCAAATTAAGTGTAATTAACAACTAATAAGGGCCGTAAAATAATTACAGATCTATATAATCAATTATAAAGTCGAAATCATAGAAAGGTTGATTACTATAAGAATTCACATGAAAATGAAAAGTTGTTTACTATTCCAATTAAGAAAAATAATTTAAAATTTTTTAAATAAACTTATAGCATTCTTTTAAATGCTTTTAACACGATTGAACTTTTTTACTTTAAATTGGTGCCGTAAAAGAAAGTTAATTTGTATTCGGTGCATGCTTTTTGAAAAAAGATTTTCACAACATTTCTTGTCATGAATGACCAATTTACTCATTCCACTCTCTAATTCTAATCAAGATTTTGTGTTCATATCTTATTCAATGTGGAATCCAAAACTATAATGGGAACAAACACACTGTTAATTGGCTGCTCTATTTCTCCTGCAATCACACAAAGTATTACAGACTACATATAGCTAGTGTTTTACCCTACAGGCGAAAAATTCTTAAATTGAAATATATAATTTGTTTAAAGACTTTCAAAAGGTAGAAATTAGTTGACAATAAAACATTAAAGGTGCCTGCAAAGCCAAAAAAAAGTAAAATCCAGAAAGAAAATTAAGCACATGCAGCAGAATCATTAATGAAATAAGATGCTCAGCGTGTTAATACTTTCACTTCATCAGGCAACAGTAAATTTAAAATATCATATGTGAAATATCTTATTCAACTCATAATGTAATGTACCATATCACCAAAAACAAATCTGAACAAATCACTACATAATAGAAGGGCACATAATGCAAACACTTTGCAACTCCACAATAGCCAAACGAAGTCCCTACCACTTTCTTATTATCCCAAGTTTCATGAAATCCAATAATGCATGACTGAAAACGCCACACATATACATCAGTGAACAAAAATATAACAGAAAAAATATTAAATGAATTTTTAAAAGAATGTGATTGATGTTCATAAGCACGTAGGAATAAGAGCGACAGAATGATAGACAGACAAAAAGGCAGAGAGGTAGAGAGGAACAAAAATAGACAAACAGGCAAAGAGGAGCGACACAAGAAAAGAGGAAAAAAATATTTTTAAGTAGTTAATTTTATTATGCTTGATTATATTATTTTTTGCTATACAAAAAAAAAGAATCCTCCCTTGTAGACACTAACCATATGTTCAAGTCCCTAGGTTTTGTTCTCCATGAATTTTCTGCCATGAATTCATAGATGACTTCATTTTGATGAATGCCTTCAGGAGTAATACCAGTTCCAATCATGGTTGAATTAGGAAAGCTTCGAGCCTTAGGCGGTCCCTGAAAACATTTAATAAACAATAATAATCAATTCATGGCAATATTACTTTTTATTATTTTTAATGAAGCCATAAACACATTTTATGCATCTCGAGGTATAAGACTGAATGCAGAGGAATGTCTTTTAATATGAAAACCATCCAAATTCTCCTATTAAAGAAATAAAGCTTTGAAGTGTAGGATTTCATCCACTGCTTGAGCATCTAAATCCAGACGTTTTGATTAACTTAAGACTTGCAAGTCTTGATATTGCCCATCATTCATCAAGTAAATCCATTTATGCAATAAGGACAGTTAAAGCAAAAAAATGCAAATTTTCTTTTCTTTCTTTCTTTCTCGGAACACATATTATCATATAAATGGAGGCTTCTTTTCAGATATTGCCCAATAAGAGGGTCTTTATTTTGTCGCGCTTTCATCAAGTTAATAGATCTAGATCAAGCCTTAATTCTCCATAACACTCACAAAATTACCCCCCTTTACATTTAGATCTAGAAATACCCCACTGAAACTCTATATTGCATTTTTTCCCTTCAAATCCATTCTCAAAAACTCTTCAGCTGTCAAGCTATGGCTTAAGATCTTTTACCTTTATCTAGATCTAGAACCATAATGCCCTCCAGGACTAGAGTGACCCTTATTTATTACACAACATGCTCCGTACTACCAAGCAGATAAACAAAAACAAACCCAGGGCAGTAATTCCATGCAGTGCCATTAAACAAACAGATATTATGAGTTTACATTGTGATCCTGTCAGGAGAAAAGAAGAGAACTGAGAGTAAAAGGGTTATTTGTTTCTTCCTACCCCAAAATTTGCTGGTTCTTCATTAGTATCTTATTAAAAAGAAAGTGAAAATGGGGGAGCAAATAGTTTACCAACCTCATTGATGCTATCTATAGCTCCATAAAGTTCCATAGTACCACCAAAATTATGCAGCATACACCAGATAAATGGCTGACCATAATAGGACTCAAACTTTTGAAATACAGGCTGGGTTTCAGATGCAAGATCTAAAATTATCATGCGACCCTGATAAAGAGATTAATTTGAGACAGATTAAAAGCAAGAAGACCAAAAGCTTTTGTAAATACAGTATCAAATCTAAATAATTTCTTTCAAATCTTAAACATAATTTATATGATTAATGAATTTATTTATACAGTGAACTAAAATGCGAATCTGTTTTACTAATGAAAATCAATTTGATATCACTCGTACCACATGATCATTTACAGACATGACTATTTAAACTATGCCATGAAAACCTTGAAAACCTATCAGTCACAAAGTATCAAAGAAATTTGCAATTGCAAAAAAGAAATGCTCACTGAAATGAATCCAAGGTTTGCAAAATAAGATTTATAATCCAAAACAGTCAATTCTTTGTTTCTATATCTTTTTTTAAATTTTAGGTCACAATTTCATTATCGCTATTTCTTATATGAATTATCTGAATCCAATCCTTCACAATTAGCCAAGATTTTCACAATTAGCCATTAGTTAAGGCTTTAATTGGTTTCTTGATTTTCATCTTACATCTCATTATTTTCATGCCAACCCCTTTTTTGAAAACTTGAGTAGGCTTCACAAACATTTCGTTTTTTTTGGTTCCTGCGATCAATAAGTTATGTACATGACGACTATCAAAATAAAAAAAAAAAAATTAATATAGGAGCATGGCACCATTGCTCATTAGAGGAGAATCTTAATAAACTGTCCTTCTCTTATTTTACCTTTGGGACAGCTGTGACCAGGGCTTTTACTTGAGGGGCTTGCCAAAAAGGACTCAAAAACATCCAACCTTGCATCAGCCTGTGTATGATTATACGAGTTGCATTTAGTAACGTAACTACACCATGGAACATTTGAAACCCTATCACGATGAAAAATTAAGACTTTTGTGCAGATTATGTAGGAAACCTTGTTGAACAAGAACGCAAGCACGAAATGGAATAATAAACGTGAAATGTGAAAGGCTTTAAAAAAGACATTTTAATGACACTACATGTAAATATAGATAAAGACATTGATGGTAAATATTCTCCTTCAATTTGCTTAAGTTGCGTGGCATGTTTAGGATGAATTAAGTCAAAAGGGGGTGAAGCAACTATACAAAGCACTTTTGAAAAAGAAAGACAAATCATACAAATCTGGACTATTGCACAATGTGCTTCTTGTGCTAATTATGATTCATTCCGCAAAAGTTTATAAAGAAAGAGAAGAGTGTGCATGAGGAAAGATACAGGGTCTAAAAAGAGGCAGGCACACAACTTTATAACTATGGAACTAAAAAAAGAGAACTCTTCTGTACACAATCTGATGAAGCCACATTAAAGGCGAAAAGTTTATATGTTAAATCTATCGTTGTGTTGTTTCTTTTTTTTAATCCCTTAGTTATAAAGTTGTGTGCCTGCCTCTTTTTCGACCCTGTATTATACTATTTTCAGACACACAAGTGTCCTTATTGGATCCTTCTTTAATTATCAAGTTGTCCTCCAAGTGTGGTGTTTTCTATTTGGATTCAAGATGAAAGATGTGATTTGAAGAAATAGCCTGATGGATAACACTCTGTAGCTGACCACCTGATATGAGTACCTCTGTCCATCTTGTATGGTCCAATATGTCAAACCTTTTTCTGTTTACTGAATCCTTTCTTTTAAAATGGCTCGTTGTTAAAATTTAATACGAAAAATTAAACCTGAGGCGTTCAGCTAACTAATTCTGTAAAAATTACCCATCATTCTTCCACTAAAACAATGCTGAAGGAAACAAAAACTGTTCCAAATATTGGTATCATTTGAAAGTTCAACCTTTCCATTATATAGCTATATATTTTATTTAATGAAATTGTTGACAGTAAAGTAGATTTTCTATCTTAAATCATGGTTACATGAATAGAATTTTCATTCGATTCGTGCTATCCATGCAGGTAAATTTTCGGGCTGACACGGTCTGGATTTGACTGTAACATGACCCCCATCACCGTCGCTAATGGTTTTTTTTTATGGGGGCTGGGGAGAAACCTTAAAGTCGAGTGATTCATTGCCGTGGCTATGCAACAGGTTAGCTTGACATATATTAACATATAATATAAATGTATATATATATATATATAACTTTCTCATTAAAAAAAAATAATTTAAAAGAATGACATGCATCTATTAAGGATACACTGCATATTGATTTTTTTTTTAATTGCTGAAGTGTTAGGGGTTGGTTAGGAAAAAGATAAAAAATGCTTGGCATAAGCCAGTCTAGATAAAGTATTTTTTTCTGATGCAGCCATCAATCAATTGAAACAGATAGAAATATTAGTAATAAAAACTCTTTAAAAAAATTCACCAAATAGCTTCAGGATCTCCAGAGGTCATTGCCTTATAAACATACTTTCCTGCTTGAGCTATGTAGGCTGGATCACTGAGGAGAGTGACAATAGAGCAAGGAACTTAAAGTGCCTGTTTAGCCTTAAAGGTATTTTCATAAAACAGACTCATATCAAAAATTCAGTTTATGCCAAGGCTAATACTAGCCAATTTTAGTTTGCCAATTATGATTGAAGTTTTTTCTGAACTAATGGTGCTTGGGGTAAGCCTTCACTTTAAAAGATTTTTTATGAAAATATTTTCGTCCTGCCAAAATATATTTCCCATTTGGAATAAAATAGTCAGAAAATTTTGTGGTATACTCAAAGTCAAGTTTTAAAATAAAATAAATGAAGACTATATGTATGGAATGTTAGGATATACAAAACAATTACATGGCTGATCATCTACGTGTTAGCACCATATATACTTAGCCCTCGTCTTTTGCTTAAAAATACTAATAAGCCTCATGTTTAATCTTGAATATACAAAAAACAACATAATTAGGAATTTGAGGAAACTACCTGGATGCTGGTTTCATTTCGTTGAATGTGTCAGCATTATAAATATGATTGGTGCCATACTCTCTTGTTTGCTGAAAAGGATAAGATAAAACCAAAAGCAATTCATACAACATAAAAAATTCAACCAAACACTAGAACTGAGACACAGAAGACAAATAAATTTTCTTTCTTTCTAACTGCAGCTGAAACCATGTGCAATGCCTCAAATACTAGATAGTTTAAAACACTTTAAAAGGATTGTGAACTTGATCCTCGTCATTGTTGACCAAAAGATGACAAAATGTTATCCGTGACACATAAAACATTCTTTTACTGAATCATAATGGAAAATGCTTAATTCAAAAAATTCTTGTTCTTGTCATGATTATACGCCATAATCATAGGCTACATATACTTTATGATATAAGAGCAGGACAAAATCTAGGTCCTATTTTCTCTTTAGGTTTCAAATAAATGTGAAAATACTCATGAAAAAAATTTTAAAAGAAAAATAAGGGACATATTTTGTTTTCAGTTAAAGTCTATGACAATCTGCATAAATAAAACACTTATTTGCTAACATAAATGTAAAAATACTGACCATTTCAATAAACTTTTGTCCAAATGTTTGAAACAAAGGATCCTCAAAATCCAGGAGATATGTACTGAAATAAAAACTTATCATGTTAGGGCAGCTTTAAAAAACCTTTGAAAGAATCTCAAAATTTAAGAAAAAATGTCATTTAAGATTCATCATATTGCTTAACATTAAAATGCAAAATAATCTCATCTCGACAAGTGTAACTATTTTTTTCCATTGCCTGGTAACTTATACAGTTTTAAGCATTATAACAAGATAGAAAGATTGATACTAGTAAGTTTACTAACATAACAGAGGAGCAGACTTATTTTACATGGACCAACCAAATAAACCGTATCCAAAAAATAAAAGTAAAAATATATCATTTAGTCATAAAAATAGCTCACCTTGAATATGTGGAGTTAAAGTGTCCCCAGCTTCCTAGGCGAGTCACGTTAGCATTTGGAAAAACACTGTAAAAAAATTGAAGGATCTCCTACAATTATGTTATATAATAGTTTAAATATTATGAGGGTTTGTTTAATATGTTTGATTTTCTTTTCATATTTTAAAATACACATAAATATAATGTAAATAATGATATTAAATATATTCATTGAGTTAGGGCAGATGAATCCTGAAAGCTAAAGATGGGCAATTTATCTTTATGGAATTTGTCTTTTACACAAAATAAGGCTGGATCACAAATCACCATATCTTAATTAATTTAAAACTCAAGTATAATTTCAAGGGAAAAAAAGAATAAAAGAGAAAGGGAAAGAGAGCAAAGTCAAATAAATACCAGACAGTTGAGAAGTACACAATAAAAGAAACAAGAAAACACCTTGTGCAACAAAGATCGAAAACAAGTCTCAAAACAATCACTGTTGATTGAGACAGAGAAACCAAAATGCATGCCACAAAGCATCACCTAAAATACATCAAACTGATATTTGAAAAAAAAAACAAAGATGAGGTTAACTGCAGAAATTTTTCTCTAATCCACTGAGAAATAATTAAAGTAGCAAACCGTGTAATAGCTGCTGGTACATGGCCAGCAAATGCAGGAAGAACTGGCACCATTCCTAGATCACGCATGCGGCCAAGAATTTGATGCTGTAGGATCAATTTCTGTGTAATCCACATTTGAGGCAGAGGACCCCCCCAGCCACGAATATTGCCCATTCTAGCCCTGTCAAAGAAAGCAGTAGAAATTTAGAGATTCAGCTCAATTTTTAATCATATTGATCTTATAACATAATAAATAAATAAAAAAGCAAAAAACATGTTAAAACCTTTTGGTAGAAACATTCAATAAAATATCTTTTTTTTGCACATTGTCCACTCTCACGTAAAAAGTTATTCCTGATATACAAGAAGTAGTTTTTGTTCGACATTACATTTCTCTTTTTGCCTGCAATGAAACTTACATTATTCTATCTGCTATTGACATCTCATTAAATATTATGACACAAAAATGTTTAAAAATTTCCTTCATAGGACTTTCCCAAAAAGAAAAGATGTGATGAATAATTCACACTTACATGGAATAGACTTCATGTAATAATCAGTTTCTAGAGGAGAAAAAGGAGGAGGAGGCGGAGGTAGAAGGCAGGCGAAGAAGATGAAGAAAAAGATAAAAATATGAATATTTGAAATTAAAGACTGGTGACTATTAAAATTATATAAATCAGTTGCGTTTACAAATATGCATAAATTATTGTAACTTGATCACATCTAACCATGCAAGGAAAGCTGGTCCTCCAAAATGCTCATCTAGTTCTTTTTGAGTAAAGCCCATGCTCAAATACATCTGAAATACATATTGTTGCATTAAAAAATTTTAAATCAAGCAAGACATTTACAATCAAAAGTCCTCTTAGCAAAAACTCATAGAATTTTTTTTCTTGGGGTGGAGTGGGGGAGGCGCAGGGTAGACTTTTGTAAGGATAAATATTTCCTAAAGTGGAATAATGGATGGCTACAAAGATTGCAAATATCAATAATTTCCCTAATCTGCTGCCACAGGACGTGGAGGTAGAACTAAGTCAGTATAAATTTTGCAATGATAGTCGTAGCATGTTTTTGTTGGGGTAAGTATGTTATAGTCTATGTCTTTTACACAATAACGAGCGTAGATACTTTAATCATTTATTCAGAAGAATAAACGTGGCAATCTGTGGGCCACAAGTTAGTGCAAACAATTTCTTTAGATTTCTTCTTCTGATTTGCAAAACATTTAACCTATTGCAAGCTTCTAGAAATATTACTAGAAAAAAATAATTATGTGATAAAAACAGCCTTTTAAAACTATTGCATTCTTGGAGTAAATTACATGGTTAACAAGAAATAACCCAGCTAAAAACAAATCAACCATGAACAAACATAATTTAAAGATATCCAGTCAATTCAAAAGCATACAAAATTATCTATCATGTGAGATACATATATATTTAATTCTAGTTTACTTTTGAGTCGACTCAAAACAGCACTCAACTTTTTAAGTAAAAAGAGATAAAAAATTAAAACAAAAAACAAATCTAGATATTGATCACTGAGCATATTTGCAATACATGAGTAGCAAATATGGTAAGTGATAGAGATTTATTTATTTGTATATAGTTGAATGGAACCAATACTTACATTTTGTACAATGGTATGCAAATGACGCATGTAAGACAAATGAACAAACAAAACAAAATTTTTACAAGTTTTATATCATAAAAACAATATTCAGGCTCCCTATAAATAAGCTGTTGTTTATTCACCCTTTGAAAGATTGCCTCTTGGCCAACAAAAGCTAGTGGGAGATTGATACCATGGAGAGCCATCCAGTCAATTTCTTGTTCCCATCGATCCCAGCCCCAGAAAGCTGAAGAATAACTTAAGGTGCAGACATTCTGGTAGTATCTAAACCTGGTAGGTAAAACAGTTTTTATTTTAAATTATTATTATTATTATTATTATTTTTATTATCATCATATTTATTGTTGTCATTATTATAGTAATAAACCACTCTGCTACTATGATATACAAGGATATTTTTGAATGATTGTCTGTGATATTTGATTGTGCAGCGTGTTTAAAATAAAGTCATGTTTGATACTCATGGCCTTAGCTTAATGACCTAAAACAGCAGGTAAATATAAACTGCAACTGTGCTTTGAACATCACTATTACATAAAATTGTAATTAAAAAAAAAAAAGACAATGCAATTTTGTAGATAGCACTGACCTATCAGGAGTAGAAACTTTCACTGGTGCTTTTAGAATGGGAAGAACAGGTGGAAGTTCGGTTTGCTTTCCAGCCCATGTCCTCTGACCATAGCAGAAATACTTCAGGTAGTGATAAAATCCCATTGCCGCTGCAACTCCATTATTTGCTACAATGCGAACTTTTCCATCTTCCAAAGATGACAGCTACAATTTATCAATGGGGTAAGAATTATTATGATTAAAAAAACTATTTGGCATACAAAATAAGAGACTAAGCTAACCTAATATCCAAAAATGAATAGTACAGTCAATAAATAAAATTTATATCCAATGACATTTCCTTTAGAATTTTCTATTTGATAAGCTGCTTTAACCACAATCCTTAAATGGTTTGAATTTTTCCATTCTACAACCCTGACAGCACTTTTAGAATCATTGTAAAGCCACAAATAAAAAAAAAAAAAACTTGAGGATAATATTGTTACACAGAAATGAATTTGTTGACATGTGTCATCTATTAATAACATAGAGTTCGAATACCTCCTGGCCTGCACAAGCATTAAACTATCTGTGTATATTAATAGTTCTACAAGATCTGACAAATTCTCCCCACTTTTGGTTAAAACCACAACTTGTTTCAGAGTTAAAAATCTATAAACAAATCTGATAATCACATTTTTCAAGCAGAACTATGTTATTTTGTGACTCTTTTGTTACAGCATTTCAGGCTACACAGAATAATTTAAAGAATTTAAATGATAAGATGTAAATTTTTAATCAAAGCCATTGTGGGAAACAAAGTTTATTGAGCTAAAAATGATTGCGTTTTATCACTGTAAATCTCTCTATGCGTGAAGGCAATTTGCATTTCATTGGGTCTTGATGTTAATATTATTTTAACTAAACGAGTTTGAAAAATTGAAACAAGATATTTATTATTTTTGTTTCATGTTCTTTTTATTTCTGTAATTTCTCTTCCGATCCTGAGCCCATAAGGGGATAATAAATAGGGTCAGGCAGTGCAGATTCAACAAGTAAAATTTAGAAGAGATCTTTAAATTTAAATTGAGGCATTCCAAATTCAAACCTATCACACATATGAGTACATATATAAATAATACAAAAAAATATGGATATTTTTTACCTCAAATGTGTCCTTGGCTCCAATGTCTTTGTCGATCTCAACGACAAAGTCTGAAATCCTTTCTCCAATCTGTCTTTCAATAAGATCTGTAGCAGCCTTACCTTGGGTATCACTATTAACATTAGATTTCAAAATCTGCAACTGTGGAAAATCTAAGAAATAAGTAAACAATATAAGAAAAAAAGTGATTAAGTGAAACATAAATCGGGTTAAAATCAGGCAAAATCTAATATTTGTGAACTTTATGTCCACTATAATCAAAATTGTCTTCAGTGGTAAATGAGCGCCTAGGAAAAAAAGCTTTGCAAAAAAAAATAAATTCATATACAAAAAAGCATTGTCTTAAATTAATCATTCATCAAATTTTTACGATGAAAAATCAATGTCCAAAACTGTTGTAAATCTCCTACTCCAAATAGTTTTTAATAGTGACATAAGATAATTTTTTCACATAATTTTATTAGTATTCCAGAATTATTTCACAACAAGTTGTTTTTTTTTCTGTCACTCATAGTATACAGTTTTTTAATTATTTGAATGCTGTCAGTATTTGAAAAATAAAATAAAATAATATTATGGCTCATTGAAATATCATGCACACAGGCACAAAATAAACATATACATTTTAAAAGATTTATTCAGATTTATCAGGCTTCCAAGAACAAGATTTAAAAAAAAAAAAAAAAAAAAAAAAGGATGAATGACAAACAGGACAGGAATCAGATACGAGAGAGAGAGAGAGAGAGAGAGAGAGAGAGAGAGAGAGAGAGAGAGAGAGAGAGAGAGAGAGAGAGAGAGAGAGAGAGAGAGAGAGAGAGAGAGAGAGAGAGAGAGAGAGAGAGAGAGAGAGAGAGAGAGAGAACAGAAAGAGACAGAGACAGAATTAAAGACAATCAGACAACATTAAAGAGATAGAGAACAAGTAATCAAAGAAAGGAGAAGAAATCATGGGAGAGAAATCAAATACTAAAGGACTAAATGAACAAGTTTATATGAACTGATCACAAATCTGGTATCATAAGCAAGTCCTCAATAAGGAATATTAACCATAATATCCTATTATAAATCAATATCAATTGTCAATATAGAATGCGATTAGTTAAGAGATAGTTTGACAAAAATATATTGAAGGGGCAGATTTTAATGTCACTGATAGTATTGCTATCAACTTGCTTAAAATTATTTAAGTAATAATTCTGAGTATTTCTAGGAATTTTTTCAGAGATATTATGGGTATGTGTATGTTTGATTGCAGATATACAGTTAATCAGATTATTTTTCATAAAACTATTTCTTACCAACACATTTTGCCACAGACAACAATGTTATGAAGAAAATCAAATTCAAGACCTTCATCTGAAAATAAAGTAAAAAAGTGGTTATTTAAAAAAAAAGGTATATTTACAGTCTCCCCCCTCAGACTGTAGCCTCAGTATTGAACATCTTTCCCCTGACTAGCCTTAAGAGACCAGAGCAAATTCAAGTCATACTAAAGGGCATCACAATACCATTGCCTGTTAGGCATTTATTCTAGCTTCCACAAAATGCACTCTACATAGGTTTATATTTAACAGAATAGTGGAAAACGAAGATGAATCATATTCTCAAGGCAATTACAATGAAAATGATTTGTAGTTGAGATTCAATCAAGACGCAACTATAAATGCACTAACCACTATGCCATGCTACCCCACAATACAAAATATAGTATAGGCCTATATTATTGGCAAAATCGCACTTAAAAATTCAAAGCCTGGTGAAGTTATCTTTTTACTGTATTTATGTTACTTTGATTTAATTCCTATCTTTTACTAAAATAAATCAGATTTTGCACTGCAATTGCTGATGCTTTAGTACATAGCATAACAAAGATATTTGACATCTGAAGCTAACAAAATAATTTAACTGTTGCTGCCTGATCGAATTTTTTTTAGTGCAACAAATGGACACTGGTATATCAGCTGAAATATTGAGGAAACAACATAGCAATAGAGTACTTTTTTTTTAAGAAGAAGTAAAAACTAAGTCGTGACATATTATTTAAATCAAATTTGGTTTGACATTTTTGCCTTGACATAAAAGGGCAGGCTGAAAAGAAACTTCAAGCAAAACATGATAAAAAAAGTTTTAAATTTGAGTTTCGCACTCTATTTTTCTAATTATTCAGTATTTAATCAGAGCTGCCAACAATGGAATAGTCTGTGAGTGTTGTCTGAGCAAAGATTATAGTTTAAACTCTGATCAAACACTTGCTTCTTTATGAGTTTTACTTTCAATTCTATTTTAAATAACGTAAAAAAAAGGCAAAACTCTGAGCACTTTGTGCAGAGTAGGAAGTCCAGTCTAATGCCCTTGAATTCTGTGTTCCTGTAAAATTTAAAAATATTGATGTGATTAACTACATTACCATGAAACAAAAATTCTATAAAATAAATCCTTTCTTGTTGAGTCTATAAGTTCTGGTTTCAGCTTTTTTTGGCAAAGGACAGTTTTTTGTAACTTTCATCAAAATAATGCACCAATGACTTGAAAAGTCAGAATTTGCTTAAAAAGGGTACCCCCTTCCTTTCTTTAGTATTTTTATCTTTTTGTAGAATATCTTTGGAAGTCTTCTGGCCTAGACTCTCTTGTAGCCTAGGAAACTGATACAATCTAATGAATTTGTTTTTTCAGTATTCTTTGTTGAATGCAAAGTAACTTAACCTAAAATATTGGATAGCTTAAATGCACTCTTCACTTTTTGTTTTTGTTTCATGGAACACTTTAGTGATCTATGCAAATTAGTGCCTACCCCTCTTACAGCACTTGCATCAAGCCAGTCAATCCCATAAACAGCTAAAATGTCTATCTTTTTTTAAAAAAATGTTTTTTTTGCCAAATACCCTTCTGCAATAAAAAAAAAAGAAGTGAACAAAAACAGAAAGCAGTTTAAGGATGCATGGTATTAAAACTATCAAGTAAACTACAGCTATGATGCATCGTTTACTTTAATAATCACACACAATAAACCAGCGTTTTATTTTGGGTATGCATGAAACAAAGCACAGTTAATTTCATATTCACTCATACAGTATATCCGAGTTAGATTCAGCAGGAAAAATGTGTTGATGCGAGGGAAAACTTTTCAAATGTCAGTAGGTCTAGTATTGCCCTAGACCTATTTTTAGTTGACTTTCAAGTCTAATTTGGGAAATGGAAATTTAATTTCTTTAGAAACTCCATGCTGTGTTTCTGTAACCTTTTGAATTAAATAATTTTGTGAAATCACTTCAGATCAGATTTGTGGCGCTAACAGTTTCAGTGAAAAAGTATGTTGAACTGTAAAGGCCATTTGCTCAAACAACACTTTCTCAACAGGGTGATTTTAAAATTCCATAACTTCAAATAAAAAGCTAAATGCTCAGGATTGTTTGCAAAATCTATAACTGAGTTTATCTAATTTTTTTTATCTAGACCCAAGTGAAGGGTTTACAAATAACCCTTTATACTATTCTGGTGAATTTTCATTACTTATTGGGACTTTGAACTTAAATGATTCAATTTTTTTTTAAAAGACTGCAGTTTAAGTCCATCTCACTATTATGCAATTAAAATATATTTCACATTACACTTCCTTTATAAAAAAGGCAAAATAAATATTATCTCTTATGCTTCATATAACATGATTTAAAGTGTCTTGAATAAGGACAATGTTAATTCAATTTTATTCTTTTAAAAGATTTATAAAATGATATTGCCCTTTCCAATTTTACTCTTTATAGTTTATATACTTCTAACAGATAGAGGTTTTTAGTCTTATAAGACTTGCCACTTGCCTGAACCCATGCTCTTTATTAATTTATAATGTTTCAAGCCTGAACTTACCCATATTATATAAATGAACCTATCTTCATCTTCACTCCTCAATCCCCCCCCCTCCCCCCCAAAAAAAAAAAAACAGAAACAAAACAAAAAATAATTTAATACAAATGGGGAAAGATTCTTTTCACACACTTCAACTGAGGTGTAGAATAAATTACCTGAATCTGTAAAATCACCTGTCATTTTGCTACTTTAAAAATGAGGCCTAAAATTGATCTTCTCAGGTGAAGTTTCCAAAACGTTTCAAGTATACATATTCAACTCAACAATTTTTGTGTAAAGATTTTTTTTTTTTAAAAATCGCCTATTTTTTCACCATTTTCTATTTGATGCGCAATCATGAAAAGTAAAGAAGATATAACCTTTGATACGGCATAATCGTTATTTACTTTCCCCACTAATTTTTCCAGTGCAATTCTTGAAATAATTGTTGAGCAATCTAAATTTAAATTTGTGAATAAATCTGTTTCAATTGCTTAGTCTATTAACATGAAATGTGATATGAAATATCCCATTCTTACTTAGGTCATCTGCTAATTTATTCTAGGTTATATTTTTGGAAGGCAAACATGAAAACCTTCTGTCCAGATTTAACAGGTCTAGCTTTTGATTTTACAAGAAGGTTTGATATGCAGAAGATTTTTCATTGACTCATCGTTTTCATAAATGGCAAATTATGAAAGCTATTTTATTTTTATATTCAATTCTGGCAGCAATTTGGATTTAAAGCAAATTTTGAAGGAAGAACGGTGTAACTATATCTTTTGTAAATTCAGAATGAGCAGAGTTGCTGCGTTTGAATGCATTGAGCTTTTGCAGCTACTCTTGAGAAATGCCATAGAGTCGTGAGTTGCAATAATCAAGACGAGAAACAGGGTAGTTGTCAAAGTAAGTTTCCATAGAACCTGTGATTCTAAATGCATTTTTCTTTTTCTTTTTTGTTTGTGGGCCAGATCTAGAGCTAGCGGAATTGATTTTGTTTGAAAACTTTGTTATTTCCCTCTTATTTCGGGCACTTTCAGTTTATATTTTGTTAAGCATTTTTAAACAATTTCTTAACACTTGTGGGTGACAGATAATCTAATCTAATCATTGGATCGCTAGTCAAAAATAATCAGTTAAACTCATAACGAACGTGAGTTGATCTAGAGGGTAGAATCTAGGATACCTACCGTAAAAAATCTGCACATTCTGTTTTTTTCAACAAATGAGCATTCTCAAGTTGCAACTTTTATCAAGATCGACTAGTCTAGACTAATTCACTTGCTTATCTAATATTATCAACTCGATAGATAGAAATATATATATTTATCAAGTGAAGAATGGATGCATTACATTCGTTTCTTAAAAAACTTTCTTCTCAGCTGAAGTAGTCACATGACGTATCACATGACTCAGAGGCACATGACGAAGCGACTAAAACGTACAGTCTTAAAATTTACTCACGATCACACTACAAGTATGTTATAATAAATTATCATCTGATCATTGAGCACTTGAGTCTGCTGATGCTCAACGTGCATACCTCTATGTTTGTGCTTGAAGTCATGGCAAAGACTGAAAGAGGAATTTTACTACTCAATAAACGTTAGCGCTTGATTATTTTGTAAGGGCGCCAATAGGCAGATAGGCCTAGTGCGTGCCAATAGTGTTGCTCGAAATGTGAATATACGCCGCCGAGGGACGCAAACGATTTTGCAGTTTATTCTCATGCCTCAAAGATGATCCTTGTTGCAACTAAAATATTTGTGGTGGTGGTGGTGGTGGTGGTGGTAGTAGTAGTAGTAGTAGTAGTAGTAGTAGTAGTAGTAGTAGTAGTAGTAGTAGTAGTAGTAGAAGCAGCAGCAGCAGCAATAGTAGAAGTAGTAGTAGTAGTAGTAGTAGTAGTAGTAGTAGTAGTAGTAGTAGTAGTAGTAGTAGTAGTAGTAGTAGTAGTAGTAGTAGTAGTAGTAGTAGTAGTAGCAGTAGTAGTAGTAACAAAGCAGCGTAAAATACTATTAAGACAAAAATAAGTAGAGGGCAGCTCCCAAATTTACAAAACAAAACATGTTAGCTTTCGTCTTTACTTCATCATCAGACTAAAAAACAAGAACAAGAAATAACACAAGGACATTCACATATATAGATGTGATTATATACAAACTATAAAAAAAAATAAAATAATTATACATTAAAAAATCTACCCAAAGAGATGAATCATACAAAAATATACCAAGAAAAAAGACAGTATCAGCACCAGCAGCACTAGTAGTAGTAGTAGTAGTGGTAGTAGTAGTAGTAGTAGTAGTAGTAGTAGTAGTAGTAGTAGTAGTAGTAGTAGTAGTAGTAGTAGTAGTAGTAGCAGCAGCAGCAGCAGTAGGAGGAGGAGGAGGGGGGAAGGAGGAAGAGGAGGAGGATGAGCAGTACCAATACACCATTTCTAATTGTAATATACAGGAAGAGGAGTAAATCATGTACTAAGCTATGATTGATATATATATATATATATATATATATATATATATATTACTAGAAGTAATTAAACCAGGTGTAGAACTACATATTCAGGACAATTTTCTCTCGCTGTCCATGAAATCTACAAATTAAGTGCCTTTTTGAAAAACAAAAAAACAAAAAAACATTGCAATCTTAGATTCATTTTGATTAAGCCTGAGACAAAGGCATTTTAATAAAATGTCCACAAGAAAATTTTATGAATCTAAATCCTTTGAACATTAATTTCTCTGAGCCCTCTAAGCCGAAACAATGCGCTAGCGTAGTTGAAACAAAAGTAGGCCTAGAACTTTCCGCCGTGGATCTTAGTGTTTTCGATTATTCTAGAACACTTACTACCACCCTCCTTCCCCCTACTCCCCGAAGCCGCGCATTCTGACCATGTTGGCTAAAATCTGTTAGCGTCCACAAAGTTACCCAAGGAAAAAAAATGTGTGTTTAATTGAAAGGTTTTGCTATCTCATAAGTAGAGAAGCTTCCTAATTCAAAAAGATTTCCGGCAATACCGGGCTAAAGACTTCGGAGTGAGGTCATAGGGCCTAGCTCTCCCAAAAAGAAAATGCTCTTGCCGGCGAGTTTCAGAGATGGCGAAGACTCGTTGGAAATGAAACCGAATAAGTTTATCCGTTTATTAAGTCCGAATATTTATTCTTTTACTCTGCTATTATTAATTGCGAAATTGGTGAAAGAAAAAAAAATACGAAAGAAAAGAAAAATAGGAAAAGGAAAACTTTTTGCTAGATATAGGCTAGATCCGGAGGAAGGATAAAGAGTTTAAGTGTTAAACTTTGTCTTTGAAATTCAAAGCTTTGCGAATCTGAAGATATTTATTTAAAAGCAAAATATAATATGCCTCTTTGTAGATGAAATTTTTTGGCAAACACAATTTACGATCATAATTCACTATTTTTTAATGGTTTAACTTAAAAAAGAGATTTGAGTGCCAGAAATACGCAACTAATGAATGAAAAAAAAAAAAAACCAAAACAACAACAACAAACAAACAAACAAAAAACTGATAGCAGAGATTATACTCTGTACCTTATAGCAAATCTTCCATGACTTCCCTAACATGTATTTAAAGCTATGGGGTCTATCTATGAAACGTATAAATTAATAACATGGGAAAAATGTAAATCTAGTTGTAACAGTTAATTTGCCACATGAAACAGTGACAGATTCCTGCAGAAGCAGTTATCATAAAACTTCCTTAATGATTAACAATAATATTACGACATCAACATTTCTTCTAAGGACCCCAGTCATTCTCATTTTTTTTTCACATTGTTTGCTATTTTTAAAATGATTTTTATTTATTATGATAAATATCATAAGGTGACTCAAGTAATTGAACTGGCTATTGGCATGCTCTTTCCATTTCAATCTTAACAGCCATTCTACCGCAAAGATACAAAAACTATTTTGAAATGAGGGGCACAAGGCATGACATTGTTCAAAGAATTTATTTGCTTCTCTCTTTAGTGAAAACACTCCTATTATTCGGATTACGCCAGCAACATTCATCACAAACGCCACTATTATCCAATTCGGAAGCATTGCGAGAAACAATAGGAGCATTTCTTCGGTTTGTAACTTAAAGATTGATATTATGTTATGAGATCAAGCAATACAAAATGTAGTGGGCCACCAAAAGTTCATCTGTAAAAGAAATAGACGTACCTGAAGTAAACTGTCTTCGTCTCCTATGTCAGATATAGATCTAAATAGGTTTTCGATTAAAAATTTAATTATAATATTCATAGTTTGCGTTTTACAATTCATCGGGAAACTTGCCACACAACTGAAGCACAAACTGCTTTGAGTTATTACATTCTTATAACTAAAATTAGTGTAAACTATCGTATTAAAAAGCGGTAAAAAGAAACATCTATATGTATAAAAATATGTAATTTCCTATAGCTTTATGTCTTTTTTTTAGCTGGAGGAATAAAAAGCCTCCTTTGAATCAATTCTATTATCCGATTAATTGTCGATTTTTTAAGTAATCGAGTATTCGGTTTGTCCCGACATTTCAGTTTCCATACGCCGTCCTAACAGCTCAGAAGTGTTGTGAACAGGAATTTAGATTCCAAATTGTCAAAAAATCAAAATGGGAGTTGAGGTCGAAAGTCTATCACCAGGCGATGGTAATAAGAATGTCTAATTTAAAATTTCTAGATGTAGATCTTAGTCTAGAGAATAGAGGTTTGATTGATCGTTTCTCCAGAAACAGATTCCACTCAATCATTTTGATGAGGGTCAACGCGGTATTTTCATAGACTTGGATCTAGATCTAGATCTAGATCTAGATAGATCTATGCTATTCTAGATCTGGATGTAGATGTGGACTTTAGGTTCGAAATTGAGCCATTTTAACTTAGATCTATCTGCATTTAATATTTATCCCAAATATCATGCAATATTTAAAAAAATAATTTAATCACACGAACAGTTACAGCTATTTGTGTAAACATGTGCAATTACGAGATCTATATCCTAGTGTATTCAGTGTGTGTGTATGTGTCCAGCAAAGGTTATTCTGAATGATCATCAGTATTGACTTGTATTCTTTCAATTTTCACGAACAGCAGCCAGCATCAAGCTGGTCAATGCTTGCCAATAGATATTGCATCATGGCTGGCATGGGCTGACCAGCTGACAAAGTGTTTCTGAAATAGACAAGTTTAGCTATTTTAATTAATTAATTAGGGCCTGTATCAATCATTCAATGGTCACTTTGAATAATTAGGCCCGCTGGTAGGCCTTCGAGGCCAAGACTGAAAGTTGTCACAAAAAAAGGTATAGTTGGATCCGCTAAATGGGGAAATTTGGGGAGAGGACTTCTTTTCCCAATTTCCTGGGTGTGTGAAAAAAGTACCTGCAGCATTATGCTCCTGGTACTGTTTTCTTTCCTTGCCCAAAATGCTTGGCGAGTGCTGCAGCTCTCTCAGTGATTCCTTGCTTTGCTTTATGTTCTTGACTTGAGACTTGGATCATGTTATTGTTAAATTGATCGAGAGCTTCTTGTCATTAATAGACAAGTCGTCTCCATTCTTGCTGGCTATTTTTTATAAATATTGATCAGTGAATGAAATTAACAAATTTAAGCAACCCTTTTATACATGCTCACCGTCACAGCTATGCACTCGACAACAAATTTTATTAGACAAACAAAAGCAATTTATAAGCCTTCTGTTGAAGTGAGCATAATGTTTGCATGATGTCTGACGACTGTCTCGCAACCACAAGATTACCTGTTATCATATCTTTTATATTGATCAGTGAATGAAATTTACAAATTTAAGCAACCCTTTCATACATGCTTGTCGTCACAGCCATGCACTTGACAACAAATTTTATTAGACAAACAAAAGCAATAAGCCTTCTGTTGAAGTGACCATAATGTTTGCACGATGTCTGATGACTGTCTTGCAACCACAAGATTACCTATTAGAACAAGCACTAGCTCATTCATTATCTACCTTGAATGAAATGGACAGTGGTCCACATCCTGGCAGGTAGACATCACGACACCAGTTCCCTAGCATGCCTCCTTACCTGAGTTACATAAAGAGGCCATTCGGTGATTCTGCTGTCTGGTAAGGTGAAATCACCAGCCAGGGCACTCCCCGTCCTGGTCGTACCGTTTATCTCACGGTGAGAGATGTGAGCTCATCTGGCCCACTGGTCCGCATGAGATGAGTTGTTGGCAGATGACAGGCGACCATGCCCGTCAAATCCCCAGAGGACTTGCGATGCATCCAGGTGCATGCAGATGCCGACCTTTGATTGGAACCTACAGTCCCTCTTCAAGGTGATATTTGTTTCTCTTCTTTAAGACCCCCCAACTATAAATAAGTATAATTGAATTTGGGGGAAGGGGGGGGGAAGTTGAAGAGATCTTTATTGTACCATTCGGCCTGAGCTATTGCTTGATCAGTATATGTGACTCTGCTGTACCGGGCAAAGGGTGGTACCCACAGAAGGTGCCGCTGGTAGTCAGACAGACTATATGGCCGCCCTGAATAGTTTTTTCTCCTGAGGCAAGCACAAAACACAAAGAAAAAGTACCCAGTTCCTCCCTGCAGTCAGCAGTCATCGACTTCATATGCAAATCCTTACCAGTCGGGGCGCTTCACAGGGAAGCCTCATTGAGTTCTCCGGCCTAGTCATGGCTTCTTTTGCTGCTGGGCCAAGAATGTTGCCTGGGCTCCACGACATGTACGTAGGCCTTATGAGTTGGTGTGTATGTCAGGGACACCAGTGCAAACCACCATACCCGCGCCAGGCCCAGACCCTTGTCTCCTCCCAGATACGGGGGCAACGCACTTCGTGATACCACCAGATAAAATGTCCAGCTGTCCTCTGGATCCCTGGCCCAGGGACTTCAGAACTAGGACCCCTATTAAGTCATCAAGATTTTCCATGGTGTACACCAATGAATTTGGGACCACTGAAGGTCTTGCAGGCACAATTTACCTTTTTAAAGTTTACTCCAGGACTAGGCAAAATCAGTGCAAGGACTACCAATATCATATGAGGCAGATGGAAGGGTCAGACTGGAGACAATGCAAAATAATTTTTAGTTGCTTCACCCTCTGATGCTCTGCTGGTGAAAGTTGTGTTATCAGCATCATCCTACATTGGTTTTGAAAATTAAAAAAAAAAAATTTTTCCTCCCGACTAACACACAAATGAAATTAAAATAAATTTAAACCCAATACAATTTTTAACTAAACAAAATAAGGCAATGACTCTGGGCATATAAGGTTACTTCAAATTGAAAAAAGCTTTAAATTATACTATAGTCTTGTCTTTTCATATGATAATATGAGGAAATACTATGGTCAATTTTCCAATCATCATGTGTGGCTACATTATCAGCACTGCTTCCCAAGCACAATGATAAATAACAGGCAGAGACTAACACTGCGAAATTTGTATGATAGTAATCATGGTTTAAAAATGGTTGTCTTTTATCTTTTCAGGAAAGACATTTGCAAAGAAGGGAGAGACAGTGGTTGTGCACTATACAGGTCAGTTATGGGCCATTTAGGATTGCTCTTGCAATTTTCATTTCTGGAAAAATGTTAATGAATTTAGAAAATAATTTTTTTTAATATCAACACTCATTTACTCTTTGAATATTCCTCCATCTACTTATATATATAAGTGATTTTTTTTTTATTATAGGAGCAATTCTCAGGAGGTCAGCCCTAAAGGGTTACATTACAGCTCGAATTTACTTCGTAACTCTTTGTCTCAAAATTGTTCAATACCATAGAGAAAGGTGTTAAATTTATTGGAAAAAAAAAAAGAAAGATTTGGAAATACTTTTTTAAAAATATTTTTGTATAATGCTTGGTTTTCATCTCCATAGAATGATCTTCCGGATGTTACTGATGACACAAAAAGATTCAAATTTAGCTACCTTTGAAGTAAAAAAAATCATACCCTTAATACCTAGAGTGAAAAAATAGATGTAATCATGCATTAATATAAGATATATAATTGAAAAGAAAGACTCAAATTTTATGGTAATAAATAGATTCAGTTTGTGTCATTGTGACATCCAGAAAAACTTCTTCCAGAATTTTTTTGTTTGCAGCTTTTAAAATGATTTACATTTAATTTTAAGCTGACTGCATTTAATTCCTAGCCAAGAGTTATAGTCTAGGATGTCTACAGTGTTGATTAGGGTTCTAAAAACTAATCTATGAGCATTTTATCTTTCCGGATGTAACAGTGACACAATTTTCTGTCTTTGTAACATCTGGAAGATTGTGAAGAACTTGTTAGTTCACAAATTGTTGCAAATAATAATCAAACTTAAAGGCATGCACTGATCAATTTACCCAATTTAGAATTAAAGAACAGTTAAGGATGGGCACAGAAATAGTCTTATATACTGTTTTTCATTAATACAGATTGATCTTCTCAACGTTACTGATGACATAAAATGATTGAAGTTTAGCTACCATACCTTATAGGCTAAATGCACCATGCCATTATTACTTTGAGGGAGAACATAGATGTTATCAATCATTAAAATATAATTGAATAGCAAGACTGATAATTAATGGTGTAGTGGATTTCAATTTTTGTCATTGTAACATCGGGAAAAACCTGTTCCAGAATTTTGTAATTGGAGCTTTTAAACTTATTTAAAGTTCTGTGTAAGTTGGCTACATTTTGATTCCTCAACAAGAGCTAGAGTCTAATGGATCTACGGTATTGATAAAGAGTGCACAAACATGTACACATTTTGTTCTCTCTGATGTTACATTGACATAATGTCTGTCATTGTAACGTTGGGAAGAACTTTTCCAGAATTTTGTGTTTGCACCTTTTAAATAGATTTAGACTTCAATGTAAACTGCGTCCATTGTTGGTTCCTTGTCAAGAGCTGAAGTCTAGAGTGTCTACGATGTTGATAAAGATTCAACCAACCAATCTGCGAACATTTTGTTCTTCCAGATGTTACAATGACATAATTTTTTGTCATTGTAATGCCAAGAGATGGTGAAGAACATAGATCTACACCAGTTCACACTCTGTTTAAATAATAATTAACCTGGAACTAAGTCAAAAACTTTTCCCGCCCTAGGATTAAGAAATAGTTGAAATAAGACTGAGACTTTAAAAGCCCATAAGAAATGGTAGTATTGGACCTATTTGCGTCATCATAATGTCTGAAGAACCATGTTCATGCCCACTCTTTAGTATTCGTTGCTGACATTTATCTAAAAAGTAAAATGATTAAATCTTTTGAAACAAGTACTTCAAACATTTATATCGGGCCTTAAATGCTTCTGAACAATATGGTCAGGAACTTTTTTTTTCTGGACGTTATCCTATGAAGGCGATGGAAATGGAAATGAATGGCCCCTTTGACTATTGAGACTAGTGTAGAATAAAGAAGTTTTACGGAAAGAAAGAGGTCATTTCCAGTGAAATTGACAATGGTTTAGTCCAGAAAGTGAAAGTAAACAAGCAATTTCTGGACGTTAAAGTATGACATGAAACGACCTAGTTTGTTTTCAGAGGCCCAATCAAATTTAAGAGTTTGCATTCACCCTGTTTATTGTAGGGAAGTGAATTCTATTTTTAGCACTCTGCTCTATACAAGCATGTAGCAAGCTAGCTAGGCTTTTATAACAGCTGATCTGGTCTGCATAAAATAGGCCTCTATATGACATAGAGCATAACGTCCAGAAGCACATATTAAAGATTAGATTTAAAAGGAACTGTGCTCTCTGTTCCGTTTTTTTTTTTTTTTAAGTGAAAAGCTACTGAATGATGAAAAAAAATGAAAAAAAAAAATTTATTGATTTTATGAACATAGTTGACCACTTTGTTGAAACAACCACTCAAAAACACCAGTATTTTATGTGATGTTTTTCATTGACGAAATGGTAACTGATTCAATACAAAACTGAACAGAATTAAATTATGTGGCTTTAAAGTTACACCAAACTTTCTTCTCAACTTGTGCTTAGAAGAATACATTGTCATTTTTACAAGAAAAACTTTTTGAAATTGGAAAAAAAAATGTGCGTGAAATGATCCTGCTAGACTGCTATATATTGTGGACCAATTTACCAAAGATTGGAATTTTGAAATAAAAAATATTATTTATCTTATTTTTTGTTTGTAATAAATTAAAAACTGATGAAGAGATTTTAAATGTTGGAAGGCTTTGTAGATTTGCTTGAAATTGATATCTAGAAAGCATTTTGGCTTCAATGCCGAAGGGAATGTGCTTTATTTCAGCCCAGAGACAACGACTAAGTAGCCTCAACAGTGTAACAGTCAAAGAGACTGTTATGCTCCTGTCAAGCTTTAAGATAGGGATAGATGAGATAAGACATCCTCTCTAGATAGCTTAAACCAACATTCAAACTCTGGACCTTCTAACTGTCAGCACTCTTAGTGATTTGGCACCGCAGTGAACTTTTGGCAGATTAATCAGATCTTCCTTTATTAAAATGGATCATACATGTATTTTGTAGGCAAACTGTTTTTCTCAGTCATTATTATTGGTTAAGATGGGGAAAAAATATCCTGTGACTTGTCTAGTTTTGATTTCAGTATGATGGAGTACAGAGGAAAAATGTTTTCAAATGCTGAAATTAGGTATGGGAAATACCTTTCAGAGCTTAATTAAAAATTCACAGAGTCCATAGGGTATACAAGATCTTTTGAAGTGAAGAGCAAAAAAAAATAAAAACATGATAGAAAAAAACTCACACATTGTAAAATTTGGTAGTTTTATGTGGGTAATATCCAAGTCAAATCATTGTATTCTTTAAAGGCCATATCATATCTTAACAATTTTCTGAAAATCTTTGATGTTGATGTTTGCAGGAACTTTAGCTGATGGAAAGAAATTTGACTCCTCCAGAGACAGAGGCAGACCTTTTGAGACCAAAATTGGAGTTGGTCAGGTCATTAAAGGTAAGAAAATAAATCCTTAATTGTGGCGCCCCCCTCCCCCCAGTAAAATATCAAGGCACATAATGACATATGAATTATGATATCCCTTGATATTCTTGTTGGCTCCTAGTGCAGGAATACTGAGTGAGTCAGATGGAAATTGTGCAGCTTTCTTTAGGGATGGGCAGCAGGTTAACATGTCTGTTCAAAGTTCAAAAAAGCAAGTGTAAGAGAATAATAGTTTCATACCCCTTTCTTTCAGTTTTCACCACTGGAATGGGCAGCCAAGGTTAGCAAATGTTTTACCGTTCAGTTTTTATGGAAGATAGCATGTTTATTTGAAGCAGCAAGATTTTCACTATCATTAAAGCTTCTCATGCCGAGGACTTCCACTATCTTCTGCAGTCTCCAAAGGTTTCGGGCAAATTTTCTGCTTTCCATGTGTTTTCAAGGTAAACATTAAACTGTCCCAAAAAAACAAAACATCAACTGCACATAGGCATAGGCAATTTTTTTTTTTTAAATTTTTTTAGTCTCAATAGTACTTACAGTTGCGATTTGCTTGTTTTAATTTCTGAAGTTTTCACAAAAGTTGAGAATTCCCATCTAGATTTAAGGTATTTTAAAACAAAAGTGTAAAAAATTGGTTATTGAAAGTTGCTTTGAAAAAGTAAAACAATTTTTTAGTGTATGCCAATTTAAACATAAAGGCACAGGGAAAGGTAATTATCAGAACCACTTTTATGCATTTTTCCTTCTCATCTCAGGAAACTTGAGACCCTTTGTCCTTTAAAATTGCCCTTGTGAACAATTTTAGTGAGCCCAATTCTTCTGAAAAGATGCTCAGACTTTATTTATTTCTTAAACTTGAATATAAATTACTCATATGTGTAGTAGGGTTTAAAAAGAGACAGGCACACCACTTTATAACTACGGGACTAAAAAAAGAAACAACACAAGTATAGATTATACATAAAAACGTTTCGCCTTTATTGTGGCTTCATCAGAGTGTGTAGGAAAAAATTGACTTCAACAAGTTGTACAAAACATTGGGGGAGCTGGGCTCAGACGGGACAAATGATTGGTTGGGGGAGGGGCAGTGCGCAGAATGCTTCAGGGTTCAGTGCAATGGCTAGGGATGGTGATGGCAGAGGGCGTGACCTCGTTGATATGAGGGTAAGATAAGGCTGGAGCGCGAGTTTGGAATAAAATATTAGGGCTGGTTAGTGTCTGTAGAGAAATCAAAATTCAAAAATTGGGAAAAGGTTTTTTGGGTTTCACACCTGATTCAAATGGGAATGCGCGTGTAGAAGAATGATAGTTGATACGTTACAGGGCGAGATGTAGAGGGTCTCTAATAAATATAGGTGGTACTGTAGGCGGGGATGGCGATTGAAAGACCATATAAATATCCAAATTCTCACGTAGGTGGAGAGAAATATTACTAACAAACATGATGGAATTGTGCGTATATATATATATACAGCAGCTACGATGATTATGTTGTTAATTGCTCTCTTATTCTGTGTTTCACTCTCTCCCTTTAGCTATCTTTCTTAAAGCTCAATTCTACACGTCATTATTTCCTTTACAGTGCCTCGTTCTGTCTTATTAGTTACAACAAAACCCTTATTTGCTACCTCTCTCTCTCTCTCTCTCTCTCTCTCTCTCTCTCTCTCTCTCTCTTTCCTTTTCTCTCTCTCTCTCTCTCTTTCTCCCCTCTCTCTCTCCTTCTCTTTAGCTCGGCGTGGGGCTGTGGTGCTGGTTCAATAGTGCCTCTAGATGACTAACACTAAGCATGGTATATTATGAATGGTGATAACAATACATTTGTAGGTTGTAGGGATAGTAGTTAGTCAACCTGTTCTTTCAGTAGAATAAACATGTACTGATGTGGATTCTTAGCGCCTTAAGGTGGTGAAGTAGGATTATTGTGGTAACACTAAACAGTATTGTCATATATGAATGATATACACTTGAATATAGATGATCAATAAAATGAGTGCATATATAGTGGATACTGATGCGTTGTATCTCTTAACTTTCTTTCGACCTCATTCTATTTATCTCTAAGTCTAAGCCCTCTCTCTCTCTCTCTCTCTCTCTCTCTCTCTCTCTCTCTCTCTCTCTCTCTCTCTCTCTCTCTCTCTCTTTCTGTTTCGCTTATCTTGGGGCTGTGGTGCTGGTGCAGTAGTACCTCTAAATGACTAACAGTAATCATAGCATATTATGAATGGTGATAACAATACATTTATAGGTTATAAGGATAGTAGTTACACAGCCTGCTCTTTCAGTAAAATAAGCATGTGCTGATGTAGATTCTTAGTGCCTTAGTGTGGTAAAGTAGGATTGTTGTGGTAACACTAAATAGAATTGTAATATACACGTGAATATGCATGATCAATATAATAAGTACATATGTCGTGGATACTGATGCGTTGTATCTCTTATCTTTCTTTCTCTCACATTCTATTTATCTCTAAGTCTAATCTCTCTCTCTCTCTCTCTCTCTCTCTCTCTCTCTCTCTCACTTTCTCTCTCTCTCTCTCTCGCTTGTTTAATGTTAACATTTAACAGTGAATCTCTCTTTGTCCCTTAAAGACTTACTCTCTTAATGTGTTAAGGATTCTCTCTCTTTCTCTCCCCTCCCCCTCTCTCTCTCTCTTTCTCTCTCTCTCTTTCTCTTCCGCTTATCTTGGGGCTATGGTGCTGGTTCAATGGTGCCTCTAAATGACTAACAGTAATCATAGCATATTATGAATAGTGATAACAATACATTTATAGGTTATAGGGATAGTAGTTACACAGCCTGTTCTTTCAGTAAAATAAACATGTGCTGATGTAGATTCTTAGTGCCTTTGTGTGGTAAAGTAGGATTGTTGTGGTAACACTAAGCAGAATTGTAATATACATGTGAAAATGGATGATCAATATAACAAGTACATAATAAAATCGTGGATACTGATGCGTTGTATCTCTTATCTTTCTTTTTCCCACATTCTATTCATCTCTAAGTCTAATCTCTCTCTCTCACACACACACACACACACTCTCTCTTGCTTGTTTAATGTTGACATTTAACAGTGAATCTCTCTTTATCCCCAAAGGACTCTCATTCTCTTAATGTGTATAGGATTCTCTCCCTCTCTCTCTCTCTCTCTCTCTCTCTCTCTCTCTCTCTCTCTCTCTCTCTCTCTCTCTCTCTCTCTTTCGTGTTCTTTATCTTTCCTTTATGTATCAGTTTTGCTGCCTGTCAATATCTATCCCTCCTCATTCTACTCAACCCCGTCCTCTTCCCTCTCTCTTTCTCTCTCTCTCTCTCTCTCTCTCTCTCTCTCTCTCTCTCTCTCTCTCTCTCTCTCTCTCTCTCTCTCTCTCTCTTCGTTTCTCATTCTTTCTCTATGTCTGTCTTGGGCACTCTAGTGTATTATAACTAATTTTTTTATTTATTTTTTTCCTTATAAATCCAAGGTGGCATTTCACCCCACCATAAAATTCACCAGCAACATTTCGCCCATCCACGTTCCATTCCTTGACGTCATGGTCACTCTACTAGACAACTATATCCACACAGATCTTTACTCTAAACCCACAGACACCTTCAATTACCTGCATTGGTCCTCATGCCACCCACAACACACTAGGCGTAGCATCCCATATAGTCTCGCATTTAGATTGGTTAGAATTTGTTCCTCAGAAGCTGCTCTCACACGTAGACTCAACGATCTTAAACACCATCTCAAAAAACGCGGTTTCCCCCCCCAAACACACTCAAGCTGCCATTAACAAAGCCCTAGAAGCACCTAGATCAAAAGCCCTACAGAGAAAGGATAGATCCCTTACAGAGAGCCAGAGAATTCCTTTAGTGTTAACATACAAACCAGCCCTACCAAACATCCCATCTATCCTAAAAAAATACTTTCCTATTCTCCAAACTTCAGATCGATGTAAAAAAGCCATTCTGACCCTCCCCATGGCAGCTTTCCGCAGACCCAAAAACCTTCGTGACGCATTAGTGCACTCATCCGCGTCAAGACGAGACACTGTAGGCAGCGGACCATGCAACATCTCCAGATGCATGACATGTACATCCATCACATCATCGACAACATTCACCTCCACAATCAACCGCAAATCATACAACATTCTACATAGCCTCTCCTGCCACTCACACAACGTCATCTATCTCATAACATGTAACCTATGCAACAAACAATATGTAGGGCTAACATCACAAACACTACGCAAACGCTTCAACACACACAGAATCAACATTAACAACGATAGAGGCGACGCTGTTGCCAAACACTTTAACCTTCCGGGGCACACCATCAGCCACGCTAAAATAACACCGATAGATCAGTTACTCACAACAGACATGATAGGCCTACAAAACAAAGAAACATTCTGGATACACACATTACAGACTCTAGAACCACAAGGTATCAACATCAACGACCAAGCAACGTTTCCAATTACACAAATCCATAAACACACCTAACTTCCCAGGCCGACGGGGTGCCACCTTGGATTTAAAAGGAAAAAAATAAATAAAAAAATTAGTTATAATACACTAGAGAGCCCAAGACAGACATAGAGAAAGAATGAGAAACGAAGAGAGAGAGAGAGAGAGAGAGAGAGAGAGAGAGAGAGAGAGAGAGAGAGAGAGAGAGAGAGAGAGAGGACGGGGTTGAGTAGAATGAGGAGGGATAGATATTGACAGGCAGCAAAACTGATACATAAAGGAAAGATAAAGAACACGAAAGAGAGAGAGAGAGAGAGAGAGAGAGAGAGAGAGAGAGAGAGAGAGAGAGAGAGAGAGAGAGAGAGAGAGAGAGAGAATCCTATACACATTAAGAGAATGAGAGTCCTTTGGGGATAAAGAGAGATTCACTGTTAAATGTCAACATTAAACAAGCAAGAGAGAGTGTGTGTGTGTGTGTGAGAAAGAGATAGAGAGAGAGATTAGACTTAGAGATGAATAGAATGTGGGAAAAAGAAAGATAAGAGATACAACGCATCAGTATCCACGATTTTATTATGTACTTGTTATATTGATCATCCATTTTCACATGTATATTACAATTCTGCTTAGTGTTACCACAACAATCCTACTTTACCACACAAAGGCACTAAGAATCTACATCAGCACATGTTTATTTTACTGAAAGAACAGGCTGTGTAACTACTATCCCTATAACCTATAAATGTATTGTTATCACTATTCATAATATGCTATGATTACTGTTAATCATTTAGAGGCACCATTGAACCAGCACCATAGCCCCAAGATAAGCGGAAGAGAAAGAGAGAGAGAGAGAGAGAGAGAGAGAGAGAGAGAGAGAGAGAGAGAGAGAGAGAGAGAGAGAGAAAGAGAGAGAGAGAGGAGGGGAGAGAAAGAGAGAGAATCCTTAACACATTAAGAGAGTAAGTCTTTAAGGGACAAAGAGAGATTCACTGTTAAATGTTAACATTAAACAAGCGAGAGAGAGAGAGAGAAAGTGTGAGAGAGAGAGAGAGAGAGAGAGAGAGAGAGAGAGAGAGAGAGAGAGAGAGATTAGACTTAGAGATAAATAGAATGTGAGAGAAAGAAAGATAAGAGATACAACGCATCAGTATCCACGACATATGTACTTATTATATTGATCATGCATATTCACGTGTATATTACAATTCTATTTAGTGTTACCACAACAATCCTACTTTACCACACTAAGGCACTAAGAATCTACATCAGCACATGCTTATTTTACTGAAAGAGCAGGCTGTGTAACTACTATCCTTATAACCTATAAATGTATTGTTATCACCATTCATAATATGCTATGATTACTGTTAGTCATTTAGAGGTACTACTGCACCAGCACCACAGCCCCAAGATAAGCGAAACAGAAAGAGAGAGAGAGAGAGAGAGAGAGAGAGAGAGAGAGAGAGAGAGAGAGAGAGAGAGAGAGAGAGAGAGAGAGAGAGAGAGAGAGAGAGAGAGAGAGGGCTTAGACTTAGAGATAAATAGAATGAGGTCGAAAGAAAGTTAAGAGATACAACGCATCAGTATCCACTATATATGCACTCATTTTATTGATCATCTATATTCAAGTGTATATCATTCATATATGACAATACTGTTTAGTGTTACCACAATAATCCTACTTCACCACCTTAAGGCGCTAAGAATCCACATCAGTACATGTTTATTCTACTGAAAGAACAGGTTGACTAACTACTATCCCTACAACCTACAAATGTATTGTTATCACCATTCATAATATACCATGCTTAGTGTTAGTCATCTAGAGGCACTATTGAACCAGCACCACAGCCCCACGCCGAGCTAAAGAGAAGGAGAGAGAGAGGGGAGAAAGAGAGAGAGAGAGAGAGAAAAGGAAAGAGAGAGAGAGAGAGAGAGAGAGAGAGAGGTAGCAAATAAGGGTTTTGTTGTAACTAATAAGACAGAACGAGGCACTGCAAAGGAAATAATGACGTGTAGAATTGAGCTTTAAGAAAGATAGCTAAAGGGAGAGAGTGAAACACAGAATAAGAGAGCAATTAACAACATAATCATCGTAGCTGCTGTATATATATATATACGCACAATTCCATCATGTTTGTTAGTAATATTTCTCTCCACCTACGTGAGAATTTGGATATTTATATGGTCTTTCAATCGCCATCCCCGCCTACAGTACCACCTATATTTATTAGAGACCCTCTACATCTCGCCCTGTAACGTATCAACTATCATTCTTCTACACGCGCATTCCCATTTGAATCAGGTGTGAAACCCAAAAAACCTTTTCCCAATTTTTGAATTTTGATTTCTCTACAGACACTAACCAGCCCTAATATTTTATTCCAAACTCGCGCTCCAGCCTTATCTTACCCTCATATCAACGAGGTCACGCCCTCTGCCATCACCATCCCTAGCCATTGCACTGAACCCTGAAGCATTCTGCGCACTGCCCCTCCCCCAACCAATCATTTGTCCCGTCTGAGCCCAGCTCCCCCAATGTTTTGTACAACTTGTTGAAGTCAATTTTTTCCTACACACTCTGATGAAGCCACAATAAAGGCGAAACGTTTTTATGTATAATCTATACTTGTGTTGTTTCTTTTTTTAGTCCCGTAGTTATAAAGTGGTGTGCCTGTCTCTTTTTAAACCCTGTTTCACACTATTTACAGACACACACGCGTCCTTTTTGGATCCTTTATAATTACCAAGTTGTCCTCCAAGTGTGGTGTTTTTGCTTTTCTATTTGGATTCATATGTGTAGTATCATTTAAATAAAACAATTAAAAAAAAAAGCCATGGTCACTCTAAAGTGTATTTATAATATTTATGGTGGGATGAGCTATGTTAGATCTTTTTGAGGTCAAACATAGCTTGTCCTTGTCTACTACAGAGCTAAAATTTGACTATCGCAACTTTTCTTATCCAAGAAATTCTTGTCATGAGCATTTATTTTGGCCAAGAAATCCTGCAGTTATTAGTATGAATAAAGCAGCATGATATATGTAATTTTTTGATTTTTCAAGTTTTTTTTTTTTTTTTTTTAATTCACAGGTTGGGATGAAGGTTTTTGCAAGGTGAGTGATTCAGTTTTTATAAGGATGCTAATTTTTACTATGTCACCAGTAAATAAATTTTTGTATTTCCAAAAATATTTATTAAAAAAAAACAAAAAAAAAACCTGTAAATGATTCATCAAAATCTGAACTTCATCATAACAATTGTAGAATGCAGGGTGGTGGTATTATCACATAATGTTGATTAATTCATATGGCTTTTACAGAACATATAGCTTTAGGAAAAAAGAAAATGAGTCGCTCATATCAACTTGTTACACCAAATTTGAGCTTGTGAAAGTGGGCACATAACCAAGTATGTTAAAAATGCTGTAAAGGCTTCATTAGATGTTTGTTTGTGTTTAACTCCATGGGGTGAGGGCAGGGCATCCAATATAATATTGACCTTTATATAACTAGTAAACACAACTGCTATACAATGAGGGAAAAAATCTGGTATTGATGTTTCCAGAAAATGATGATCAATATAATTTCTTTTGTATACTGTATATATCTAGATTGTGGCCTGCGCCAATATTTTGACTTTCTTATTAATGATGTAAAAATGCATATTTGAATGGTCAATGAGACGAGAATCAAGTTTATCCCAGTAAGAAAAATAAAGTATGTAGACAAGATGTGGCCCCTTTCATTAATACTGATAGACCCCTTTTGTAAAAGTAAACTATTTTTAGATTTGGATGTTGGAATAACCTGCCTGCCCACCCCCCATGGCGCCACAGGGATACCATGCTAAATGCTAAAGAAACTTGCTTATGCACAGCAATGAAAACCAATTTCTGTCTTTGAACAAATGGTTTGGATCCAAGTCAATATTTAGCTTATCAGTCTATCAACAGAAATTTTTAAGATTTTCTCTCTTAAAATAACTCTAAGAAACACCTATAACTTTTTAAGACTTTTGCAAATAAACATTCTACTGATCAAAACTCATGCCTGAACCACAGTGAGCCATGCTTACTGTGAACGAAAACAAAGAACGGCACCCCACTATACAGTGGGAACTCATAATTATTATTGTATGAGGATGGATTAAATCTTCGAATGAAGAGTATTCGAATTACAAATATGGGTATAACAGAGTCTAAGACTCATTGAGTGAGTGTATACTGAACCTGCAACGAGCAACCCTCCCCTTCCCCCGTCCCACGTTGCTATCCGTATCAGTATAGATTTGCTACTGGCACTTAATTGTTAATGCAGCTTGATTTGTTAGCGCACTGATCAGCCTTTCTTTGGCAGTGATTAGCATTGCTTGCTGCTTGAGAGATGCATGTAGCAATTTTGTGATGCCTTATGAGGTGCTGTCAACTTCGAATTAAGAGAATCAAATCAGAAATACTTCAAAATACGAGTCCGATTCTAACAAAGCCAAAGAGAAAAAAAAATCTATCATCTTGCAAAGTTCAGTTTATGAGAAATTCGAATAATCAGATTTCGATTTTTGAGGTTTCCACTGTAAATAGTAACAGGTGGTTTCCCAAAAGTGTTAACAAAAACACATCAATTCATGGGTACTATGGCAGATCTTAGTTACAAAAATTTTTTTAATCATATATGCATTACTAAAAAATGCATGTACTTCCTGTCATAGAACTCAGATCTCTTTCTTGTTTACTTGTTTATTTTATTTAAATTAAAAGTTCCTAAATTTTTTGTAAATGTTATAAAATTAAAAAAATATATGTTGAAAATTACCACATAGCTTATTAATATATAATTGTATTAATCCTTTCATTATATTTGAACCATATCAACTTTAAGTATATTTGTAATCTAATTATCACATAGATTGTTAATATATAAATGTATTAATCCTTTCATTATATTTAAACCATGTCAACTTTAAGTATATTTGTAATTTTACAGCTCAGCAAAGGTGAGAAAGCCAAGTTGACCATCAGCCCTGATTACGGCTATGGAGCCTCAGGAGTCGGTGGCGTATATCCTTCATAAAATCAGATAAAAATGGTAAAATTTGTGGTTCTTGAAGTTAAATTGGATTGCCTGACTGTTGCTACAGGCACAAAACGTAAATTCCTGATTCAAAGAATTAGAGTGTCTTCGGAAGCTGGAATAAGTACACTGGAATCCGCTTAAAGTCAACGCCTCGGGACCCAAAAAAAGTGTTGACTTTAAAAAAAGTTGACTTAATCCATTTCCAGGAAACAAGTTAGAAAGTTCATGTTATAAAAACAGTTTGTCTCCCTTTCGTTACTTATGATAGTGGTCTCCCTTTGCAGTGTCTCCATTTCGTTACTTATATCTTTAGTGTGGTAAATTTATACAAGTTATTCAGGCAAAGAAAAAATCACACAAGTCTGAAAAGAAATTTATGGAAACAACTTGATGTACTTCACACAAAATATGAGTACATACTTACAATTCTTGCTATATTTTTTCAGGTTGGGACCATCATTACTTTTATTTTGTTTTCACCAAAAAAAAAAAAAAAATTTACCAAAAAGATTGTTTAGTATTATTTCAGGCTCTGAAAAGGGTGCTATCAGTTGAGGCGAGCTTCAGTGGGGAGAAAACTGGACTGTTTGCCTCAAATGATGCAAGCCCACAATAAGTTAGGTCTAGATCTATACACATATACACACAATCTCCATCCCGCCCACACTCTACACACCTTTCTTTGTTACTGTCACAATTGCACAAGACCACACTAACTTAGCTACACATGTTAAGCATGCTTTTAATACACAGTGACTTACTGTATGAATTGGGTTTACAAACAAAGAGCAATATCCCACCCTCGCATCCCTATGCATCCCCACTTTTATGTGTTTCACCTTTTCCCATTTACCATGAGGTATTGACTTGTACTAGCGAAAATGTCCCCAAACCGTTGACTTTATCAGAAAATCAGTTACTTAAACAAAGAAGGAAAAAAACGGGACTCGACTGCAGTGTGATATTGACTTTAAGCAAATTGATAGTTCAAGCGGATTCCACTGTATTTAAATTATTGCATCTAAATCGAATTTAGTTCGGCTGAATTTGACTTAATTTATATTTGCAAATATCAAAGCAAGTTCTTTCTTTTTTATAATTAAAAAAAATCTTTTAATCACATATAGTTTCAAGGAATTATGTTTGCATGGACAATAAAATCATTTAAAACGTTGGCTTGATGGTCTTCCTTTGGTATTCTGAAAAAAATCATACTAAGTTGTATCATCAGCAAATTTAACAAGGCAAGTATTTTCGTCTGTAGCTCTGTTATCAAAGGGGTAGATTAAATAGGGAACAGACATCATCTTCGGATGGGGATTACTTTTCAAGAAAAAAAAGATGCATTTTTTTATGCTAACACCATTCAAATTTTTCATGCTGAGATCATTCAAACTGCAAGTGTTGTCCACTTACAAATGTCTCTCACCCACAAACAGTAATCAAAATTTTTTTTCTGAAGAAAAAATGAGTTCAAATTTAGAGCAACATCTGAATCATCAGCCCATGCTTATTGCATAAAATGATAGATATTTAGTTGGATAAGCAAAGTCATTACTTTTCTTGTTCTTCTCTCATTTGCAGTTTATGGGCTGGGCTTGTGCAAAGAATGTGCTAAGATATCAGGCAGTGTGATATTTGATAAGATTAATCAAGGAATACCACTAGAGATGTTAAGCACCGTATACCATTAAACAGTGAAATGCAACACTTTTTTAATGTCTAAGGCAATGAGCCTTTTATGTAAGCTTTTTTATTATTTTTTTTTTAATATTAGATGTATGCATTGAATTTTCTTAATTTTATTTTCCTTAATTGCACGTACTATCCCACCTAATGCCACTCTCATCTTTGAGGTAGAACTTTTGGACATCAAGCCTTGAGAGAATTGGAGATCTCAGACATTTTTCTCAAATCCAAATCAGCAATAGTTTACATTTTGTATGGTTTCTCATCTTATGAAATTTGACAGTCTGACTGGTTTATTCTATTTGTTTCAAAGTTTTCTTTTTGAAAAATGTTTTATTTGCATTTATGGATTTTATATTGAACCACAATTTTGCATACTTTAATTTTTAAAACGAATCAAAAGGCATGAATATAGAATTAATGGCTATGGGTAAAACACAATTTTTATTATGGAAAGACACTTGACAGAAAATATTTTGGCTTGGTATTCAAGCATATTCATGCTTAGAACTAAGAATATTTTGACTTTAAATCTTACAGATTTATAAGATACGAAAGTTTTATTTTATTTCATTAATCTTGGCGACACAAAAGACCGTGCCATATTGATCAATGATTGTCAAGAAATTCGCATGCATGTCCAAAAATATGTTTTGGTCTTCATTAGGATCCTACAATAAAGTATTGTTGTTCTTATTTCAGTGTGTTCTTATCAATTCATTTCTTGTGCTGACTTTATTAAGTTATGCGGTTTGAAATTATGAAAATTTGAACGTATTACTTAGCAATTTAATCAGCTAAAGAGTCAAATGAAGAGATTAAGCTATCAGTCATTGTTTAAACAGTGTAGCTTACTTTTCCATCCCATTCTGCCTAAGTACAAGATTGTTTAAGTGGGAGTGCAGTAAAATAAAATTGGAGCTACATGCATAGACTTGAAATGAAATAATTGTAACTAATGTAAGATATTTTTTTATGGACCTTGCCTGTTCAAAGCTCAAAGCTGTGTATAAAATCGTTCAGTCATCTCAGATGCCACTTTTCTCTCTACATAATATAGTGGGAAGTCCTCTGTGGAAAATCCACTTTCACAAAGGCTTCCTCAAGGGCACTAGCTAGCTTAGTTGATTCTGGAACATATACACTGTAGTAGAATTGGATCCCATCTTACAAGCCCCATCACTGGCTTGTTGGAAAACTGTAAGTGTAAGATTCTTTCAAAAACTTTGCGGATGAAAAAACAAACCAGATAACAAGCACAGGCTTCCCACTTCCTTTCAGGCAAATACGCCACTTTCTTAGTCTTTTTTTTTTTTTTTAAACCAATTTAGTAATAATTCAACTGCTAAGAAAATGTAAAGAAGAAATAAGCTATTGAATGCATGGTCTTCTTTTCAGTCTCATCGAATTGCCTTCAAATTTTTATACACAATAATAACTGCTATTACTGGTCTAGCAATGTTCTGTTACTGCTTTTTCTGTAACAACTTACATGACTACTGGTAGTAAGCTCACTGCCCATGCTTAACACTATTATGTATTACATAATTAGTATTAAATTACTACATATCTACCACTACCATCGATGCTACCCATTTCTGATGCCAAATTCACGGCGACGAACAACTCGATCTTTAGGTTACCAGTTGCTCTGCCCGGCAAACACCCATTAACGACGCTCATGAGGTCAAACTGGTCATGACGGGCGCTGAATGAATTTCGGATTTATCCATAATTAAAAGCCTCTAAATATTTATTTGAGGAAATGAAGTACAAAAGAAAAAGCTATAAATGAAAATTAGAGATTATAAAGTTTGCAATGATACCAATAATGTTGAAATAAGTCTGTACACTAAATAGTAATAGTCTTACTTTAAAAGGCTCTTTGCATAAAATTTTCTGAAAATTTTGAGCTGTTTTTAAATGAGTTTAATTTTTCTCTCGCACCGTAAAAGCGGCAGAAAACTCCGTATAAAGAGAGAGCAGTATTTGAAGAGAAAGATGCCATAAAAATTACGCCTAAACAGGGGCTGTTCGGCTGCGGGACTTATAGTCCATCTGTTTATCTAGAGCTGACAGCTACTGGGACACAGAGGGGTAACTGGACTGGAGTGTTTCTTGTTTCTGATAACAGGCATGTTAATGGTGCAGGATTGCTTGATATTGGCAATTTATGCCACCCACGAATTACAGGGGTTGTTTTCTAACAGTAACAAGTTAGACGATCAGGACTAAATAAGGTAGGTGGTTTGCCTTTGTGCTATCATTCTACTATACTTGCTCATACATTTTGAACAGGGTTTTTACTAGAGTACTCATATATTTAAAAAGTAGAGTTGTGAAGTATAATGTAATCATTCTCCACCCACCCCTCTCTTTTAAATTCTGGCACATTTTGTAAGGCAGATGAATATATTTTCTTATTTTCTCTCTGAATACTTGAACTGAAGTCCGTGTCTATCTTTGCTATTGTCCAATGCAACATTTCCCCACTTGCTCTCCATGAAATGCCAATCCAAAGTTGATTTTTTTTTTTTAATGAAATCTATGCAGTGGATGTCAATAATGTGATGCTTAGGAGTAATGCTGAGTAGAAATATCTGTAAGTAATGTACCGCTTCATTTCCAGTTTTGCCTTATCTATTTTATCTTGTTCGGCAGAGCTATATAACTAAATATTTAAGGACATGTCTGATGTGTTCATTCAATTTGTAGTCTTTACCTTCTACCCTAAACATGGGCTATTGTGTGTTTTTCCAGCGATGTAGATAATTTCTTTTGTCTGTTCTTTGCATTGAGGAAAAAGATTAGTTCTGTTTTAGAGGGTTTTAGAATACATGCATTTAAAACAATATGAGAAGCTTAATTACAAACTAAAAATTTCTTACATTAACAGGATGAAACAAAAAATATTCGATAATTCATAGACCAATAATTATAATATTGGCAAAAATTAATTTGTTATGATTTCTGCCAATTATATGCTGGAGCCGCCTTGAAGCATATAAGAACTTTTTTTGTGTTTGCTTTGCAAGCATATTTTTTGCTATAATTCTTACTCAAAGGTTTACTTCGGGTTTTAAAAAAAAACAAGCATTAAAATCGTAGGTGCGATTCACTAATTATGACTTTTAAAAAATGTAATCTACCACAGTTTCAAATACTTACATACCTTTTTGAAAATAGCTCTAGAGACCTTAATTTTAACGCATTTCACATAAAAAAACAATCTGAATAAAGGTGAAAACCTGATGAATACTGTGAAATACAAATATCCAACAAAAACCGATAAGATCATGACTAAATTGGGTTTTGGGAACAGCTAAATTCATAGTCTTGTACCGCTCTCAGTTATCTGCCCCTTCTCTTACGATCGGCGAGGTCATTAATTGCCACCGCACAGTTTTATTGCTAGTTATCATAGTCCCACGGGGATGCGCGTGGTCAGCCCAGGCAGATCAAAGAAAAACCTAAAGATTCAGAATTCTAAGGATATTCGTTGCTGTGAATTCACTTAAACCTCCAGTTTTACTAGAATTACAAACATTATATGGTTCTAGTAAAAGTACTAAAGATAAAAATCATCACTCACATGTGCTAATTTGAGAACCAAGAGACAGGAAAATTTATGATGAATTAAAAGGTGGAATTAAGTTTTATCAATGAGACAGATTGATTGAATAAGTGATAACTATTGTAAGCCCACTTGACCATGACTGGTTAAGAACAGATCTATGGACAAAATTATTAAATGCAGAAAAAGTGACAAAGACATTGCTTTTCAAAATGTCAGAGGATTGAGAAGAGTGAAAAAAAATTGTCAAGGCCAAGTGTTTGTTGAGAATGATTTAAAATTTTTAGCTCGGTTTTCATAAAATTTGTATGTACGTGTGTATTAGATTATCCTGACAGAAACATGTTCAAATAGCAAAGAAAAATACTACAGGCATCCTCTCAACTTTGTAAAATTGCTTCAATACTGTTTGAATAACGTTTTTATTGTTAACCCCAACTTTGCTCTCTACTTGAAAAAACAGGTTCCCAGCCAGCTTCGTCCTTTCATAACCTAGTGCACTCAATTCTAAATTTCCTTTATTTTTATTTTTATTACTGTAACTAAGTGTTAACTTAAAAAGAAACTTTCCAATATATGTATTTGATAAAAATAGCATTGTGTACTATATTTGAATTTTGATAGTATTAGTAATACTCAGATGTAACTGGTTCTAGTACTGATATACTAAAACTACATTAAGCGTCAGTAAACTAGTAGTTGGGTTGTGTTGGTGCCATGCACCTAAAGGACTGAGTACTCAAGTCTTTGTTTCTTAGTTCTCTTCTTCTTCCATTGGTTCTTTCTTTTCACTTTGGCCTAATTCAAGTTTTCCAGGGCTGATGCTGCAGCTCTTGCAAGTTCTAATACACCTATATATACATGCAGTTGCCAAATCTACCGTTAAAGACCAATTTTTTGCAAGGTTAGAAGTCGGCCTGTCTCACCTTGCCTTTAAATTAATCAAAATAAACATTTGAAAAGAATAGGGTTAAATAACATTTTGTTCATGAAAAAAACCAACAATCTTCTAGTATAAAGCATGTTAACACTTTTAACCCAGTGTAAGCTGATAGGAATAGCCTGTCAACCATCTTAAAAACAAGTCCATCCAATGGAAACAAATTATCAGTCTTATGGGATTTATAAGTACAGCTTTGAGACCAAGTTACCTTTTTCATATAGCTTTGAAACAAGTACATCAAATGTAAGTAAATCATCTCACAAACTTAAGAGAATAAGACACAAAATAAAAAACACTTTCAATGTTTGAATTAATATATTTTAAGGACAAATTATTTTCCTCACAAATATACAGACACTGCTAACATAGAAAGACTGAGCACACAGCGGCTATCAAAAACAATGTCCATCCCTTTTGGGAAAGTGGAAAGAGCAAAATAACACAATCTTGAAAAAGTTGATTCTTCTTCCATATGTACAATATATAGAAATATTTTGGAATAATGTCTTTCACCATGGAAACCTGAACCATTTTCACATTACCTTTACTGTCAAATGCTCATTACCTGCTGATATTGTCCCAATAGATTTTTACACAAATTTTTAGTATGCGAATTCTATAAAGAGAATCATGTCCATTGTGATTAAGCAGAGACCTAAATCATAGCACCATGGCTCAATGCCTTTTTCACACAGAGAATGACTGATCTTTTTTCATTTCTCTAGTAAAACACTTATGAACCTTGTATTCTACATCAAACATGTGGCCAAGATGTTTGATTATTCTGACAGATTTTAACAAGAGTACAGAAAGACCTTTATCAATAATACCTGCTGTTAGAATAAAATAAAAAAAAAGGAATAAAGTCACCCAAAATTTTGAAGTCGAGCACAAAAAGGCGAGCAGATATAATCACGCTAAGAGATAAAGGCTTGAATAGGTATAAAATTTTGCAAAATTGACCCTGAACTGTAAAAAAAAAAATAATAAAACAGCAAGAGAACTGGAAAAAAAAACAACAATAACATATGCTGAACTTTCACTTGGCTGAGTTATAACTTTTTTGCCAGAGTTTAAGAGGGGCACAGTAATTTGTAGTCTCACTGGAAAATTGAAATGTGAAATACTCAACCACTTATGAAGTTAAATAAAACCACACAATTTAAAATTTGTACTGAAAGTATATCAACCACTTTTATCCGAATTCTAGATCATTGATACTGTTGCCAAAGACCATTTTGTAAATTGCAATCACATATCAATATTGTAACTAACTTCTCTTCAAGCCCTATATGATCCACAGCTTTGTTTTAAGAGGTAACCACTATTGAGAAATAACAATTTTCCTTTAAATACACACTATTTACATAATGTTCCTTTGAGTTTGAGATGCTTAAAAAAGTTCAAGACACAATGATGGAGAATATCTGACTAGACAAGAAAAATCAGATTTTGAGTTATGTGTGTGATAAAGACCTCAAAGATAAGAATAAAGTGTGAGATATTTAAAGCAAGAAAAATCCTTTAGATATGATGAAATACATAATTGTTCTTATTCATAATTGAGTTATCTTCAAGTTAAAAGAAAAATGATTTTGAAGGGGAAAACTGCGTGTGTGTGTGTATATATATATATACACATAAACACACACATACTGCCAATTTGAGAGCATAAATACCCTAGATATCATAGCAAGCTGGTCGTTCAAAGAAAGTACCACAAATCCTTGATTACTATAATTTCTGTTGCTTTTTGAAGGGGGGCATAAGGGCACAAAGTAAAGATCAAGTCTTTTTTTCTTTTTTCTCTAGTTATAATAAAGCTATTGTTTGAAAGCTCTACATATCAGCCCTCCTGACTAGCATTACCTGTTTGCATTATTTACAAATATTTCATAACTGTAGAAACAAAACACATCATCATTATGTTTAAGCATTCACATACATGTAGTATTCAACAAGAAAAAACTTTGTACTGTACATTTCAAAGTTCCTCGCAAAAAAAGATCATATGATTAGGCTTAAGAGAAACACAGGTAAGATACATGTCTGGACCAGTACATGTCAAAAGGTCTAATTTATATAAACAATGTGTGAGGATATATGGTCTGGACCTGTAGATGTGTCAAAATCGAATCCTCTTACTTTCTACCACTAGTTATATGCTATCCACTTATGAATAAATTCAATCAAACATAAGAATTAAGAACACAGAATAGGGTGTAATTGGCATGTAATATTTAGGGCACAGGTAGAACAGGAGGAGATAAACAACATTTGTGGACTAAAGTCTCTATCACAAGTGTATGACATTAAAGCCTGCTCAATGCATTTCACTAATGAGAAATTTTTTAAAAGTAAATGAGCACCATCAGAATGCAGAACAGACAGACCAATTTGCTGATTTCTTAAAATTCTAAGATTGTCATAAATTGTGATCTAAAACCTACCATAAACTGATGAATTAAAAAACACTTCATTCAATTTATACTTATTAGTTTTTCAAAGACATACACAAGAACAAAGATCTTAAGCGATGAGAAATCCTACCTGAAATCTAAGGAAATTGATCATTTTGTATTTGATTTCAACAATATCTGCAATGACCAGAAAACCCTGCATATTTAGAAAAAAAAACCAACCCAGAAGATCTATGGATTCAAACTTTTTTAGGCAAGCATCCCTGATTTTAATTTCTCCATTTCCACATTATTTATTATCCTCACTGGTGCAATAAATAACAATACTTTAATAGCTTTATTATCCAAAAGTCAATTTACCCTGTTGATTTCCTGAAAAATTTATAAAAGTAAGCATAAGTGTGGCAACCAATCCTGCTGAGTTGACGCTTGAATTTCAGATTTGTAACCTATACAGCCCCCAGCTCAGTACCTAATTGCCATTTGAAAAATATAAAAGCCTCATGATCTGACATTCGTGACAATTTCAAATACGTGAAAAGATTAATTACTTTGATTACAAAAGAATACATTGTTCTACATAATACTATTAACGCCTTTGAATGTGATATAAGCAACATGTGGTTCATTTGCACTGAGTGCAATGAAAATTTATAAATATATTTATACAGTTTAACAACTGACAGTGCACAGCTAAAATTGAGATCTGCAATGAATCATCCTTCTATTAAGTGCCTTTTAGATTCTAAGGAAAAGAAAAAGAACAGGATTCTAAATCGTCAGCCAACATTAATATTGAAGGTGTAGGCTTTTGAAAAATTGCCATCATTTTGAAGGTATAACTTTTTAAACAAAAAAAATTTATTTGAAAGACAATTACTAACACAAGCCAACAAAAGTAGAGAAGTTATATACAATTTACAATATCAACAAGAAAATCTACATACATAAGCTCAGCTGCAAATTTTGTTTTTAAGTGTTACACTTGACTTGAACAATGCACAATTTATAGTTGAAGTGCATGTAATGAAAAAATACACCCCCCCCCAAAAAAAAACAACAAAAAAACAAAAAAAAAAACCCACAACCCCCCTCCCCCCGGTATATTGTGACATGCCTCCATAGATTCAACAACAGAGAAACATCTATCATTCAAAGTGTCAGATAACAAATTTGTGAATCAATCCCAGAATTTAAATTATTTAACTCACTTTTTGCTGAGGTTTTTCAACATTCAGAGGTCTGGGAACTAGTGATCAATACGTGATTGATCAACAATTGAAAGGCAACAGGATTACCCATAAAAATGTCAATCAAACGAATTTTATGATCTAGAGCTCATGAAAGATAAAAAAAATTTTGACTTTATAGCCTGCTCCATTTTACTTTTAATCTATGTATTCAGATATATCCAACTAAATTTTTTGTTTGAATATTATGAACAAGCAAAGAATATGTATTTATCCATTGCCAAATACTCCACCTGCGTAATTATGATTTGTATCTGATATACTCAGGGTGGCCTCACGTTTGAGATATTTCCCACATCTGTCCAATAACCAGTATTAACTTCCTTTCCCTCTGTTATTTCAAATTGAAAAAAAAAAACAGATAAAAAATTCAGCTACACATAAATCTATATTCTTAATCTTTTTTTCCTTTTTCCCCTTCTTAAAAAAATACATTCTTTTAATCCAAAATCATAGTATATTTCCCTATATACCATACCTTTTCTTTTGATATCTTACCATAATGAGGCTTGAAAAGATTTAACATGTAAAAATTCATAAATGAAAGTACACAAGATTACATTTTTATGCAACCTAATCTAAGAGATAATGCTAAAAGTTACAAGCCTCCTGAATCTGGTTTATCAAAGTAAGGCAATGATCCCATTAATCTTTCCACATCCTCTGCCCTTGTTTCAGAGAAGAAATTTAAGATGTATAAACTATATTTCAAATCAGCCAAAAATGCAAGATATTCTTTAAGCAGAAAGCGATTTAAAAAAAAAACCACCGACTCCCTGTCTCAGGTCCTTCGCCTTTGATCCAGGAGAAGGACCTTCATTTTTCCCAGTTCCAGGTTCATAAAGCGATACAAAATGGACAAGCATGATCATATTTAATGTACTAGCTTACACAGTATATACATAGAAGCCAATTTTTTTTTTAATGCAAAGGGCCTATAATTTTCAAACATATCACACCAGTGTACAGAATACAAAGAATGATGTCGACGATAAAAAGAAACATGAGTACACTTATTGTGAGAAAAAACAAAACTTAAGTGCTATCACAGAGCAAAATGATTTTTCATGTCAGACAAAAAGTAAGCAACATGAAGCTATGTGCAGGTTGAGCAAGGATTCTGTTGTCCCTTCTGTTATATTGGCAGGGTTAAAACAGCTGACACCACCAACAAAGATATTTCAGTGAAACATAATCACAGAGGTATTCTTGTAAATGCCTCCCTCCAAGACTGTTTATCTCCACAACAGCTGTAAACTTAGAAGAAAGAAAGAATGGAAAAAGAATGAAAAAGAAAACAGCTTTGAGAGACTAGCAGCCAAGTCCTAATTACTGGCCCCAAACAGGAGCAACAGGAATGAGATTTTGATTACGCTCAATATTTCCCTTCTTTGACAAAGGTCCAGCCATGCCAATAGGTGAGCTTCAAGGAGGTTCTGGCTGGGATTTGAAAGATGATGATCTCTCCTGCAGAGAAACCTTGCGATGAGGAGGTGGCAGACGATCACAGGCCCTTGAGCTTACAGATCCAGGCACCTTGCTGGGACCAGAGCTGACAGACTTAGGTCGAGCACCTTTTTGCTGAGCTGAACTAGGGTGTAGTCGCTCTGGTGAAGAAGTGCGCCTACGGACTGGTGAGCCTGGCTCACAGCTTTTGGGTCGGCCCAAGGGAGCTTTGCTAGAGCTTGTGGGAGGCTTTGGAGGATGATCACTGGTTAAGGAAGTGTGGGTCGAGCTGGCTAAGGATGAAATATGGCTACTGGTGGAGGGGCCAACTGTCTTTATTGGGCTAGGGGCATGCAGAGCTTTTTTGCATGCTGGAGTAGGGTGGTGATGGTGAGCTGGGATGGTCTGCTGAGGCTGGTTGGAGGCACCCACCTGATAGCTTATAGGCAGGGCTAGTGGAGATGGACTGCGAGCAGGGGAAGAAGCTGCTGCAGCCTGTGATGATGGTGAAGGAGTGCGAGCCAGAGGGGACAGGGGAAAGTTGTGCACTGATTTACGACGGTGTGGAGACTTGAGGCTGGACTTTTTATGTTTAACAACATGCAGTGAACTTGGCCGACCAAAGTGAGGTGGTGCTCCTGCTGACCCCGCAGTGACATGGGTGGCTGGAGAGTTAGGAGCACTGGAGCTGGGAGAGCTGGAGGTGGATGAGCCAGCCTGGGAAGAGTCAGGGGACCATGGTACTGTGATGGGTGGTGAGCGCCCAAGTTTCACATGGTGAGGATTAGCCAGAGGAGTCCCTGCCTCCCCAGAGCTACAAGAGCGATTAAGTGGTGTAAACTGCTGTCTCCCAGGGGGCAGGTGGGGTATATGAGTCGCCAAAGGAAATATGGGATCAGTCTTCTTGTTACTTAGCCTTCTCAACAGATTTCTTCCCTTCTTTTTGCTGTCATGAGCTGCCTTGTCCCTCTCCCTTTGGTGCTGTTGCTGCTGGCGTTTCTTCTGGCTGCGTCGGGCCATTTTTCCTGGGTTACCTTTGCGACGGGAGCCCTCTTTAATACTTGTTTTGTCGAGGGGCACTGCTCTTATGTTGACTATAGTTCCTGAACTGAGCAGGTGAACAACTTGAGGGTGGAGCAAGCTCTGTACACTCTCATCATTTACATGGGTGATCAGATCCCCTGCACGAAGACCTGCCTCAAAACTGGGGCTGTTATGTTCCACCTCCTGTGGAAATGTGGAAATTGTAAAAATAGGATTCATAAGAATTGAAATACACTACCATTTACTATTTATGAAGTAAATTTTGCTGTAGCAGTAAGAGCCTGGATCCATGCACTTTTTTCAGTGCAAAATATTAAATAGGGGAAATTTGATGTTATTGTCATGCTTTTGGATCTTCTGACCAATGGAGATAAAAATGGAGTCAGCATCTTATTAGTTGGGAAACCATGCAAATTGGAGAAACTAATAATAATGGCAAGGATTGTAAGCCAAAATAATCTTTTTGAGTGTTGGCTGTTTATTGAAGTAGCACTCTTTACAAACTATTGATAAATGGGATGTGCTAAGACCTTTACATCAATCTTATACAAATTTGGTCCAGCACCTACTTGAAGAAAAAAAGAACTGTACCGTAATGGTGATGCATACATAGTGATTTTCCTTCTTAAAAATCAGCTATGAAGGTCTTTTATTGATCTTGATTGTGAAATGCCAATGTGGAAATGTCACTATTATTAGGTGACACATTTCTTTCATTTGTTCATTTGGGATGTCTTTTACACCACATTGGAAGGGTGGATAAATACAAGTTATCCATTCAATTCATGACACAGAACCACTGGCTCAACGTCATAAATTTAAGAGACAAATATTTTGTGGTAAATTCTAATCATAGTAAAAATCTTTCAATCTATTCTACATCTACAGAAGTTGATATGTTTTCAAGCTCACTTTTTTCCTAAACCCTCAAAATTTGACATTAAGATCAGATCAAGTGATTAAATTTTTCAAAAACCCTATATCTCACCGTGACTATATGCTGCAGTGTGTACACATCAGACTCTCCTATATAGACTCTGATGGAGCGGAAGCTGAAGCCAAACCCTCGAGCTCCCTTCTTTAGAATGATGGGAGGTTTGAGACTGCGGGTCAAAGGAGAAGTGTCCCTATTAGGGGAACCATCACGAGAGCTTGTGCTAGAACCTCCAGGAGACGTGGCTTTAGGTGTAGTAAATTCATCTGGTAAAAGGAAGAAGAAAAAAGCAAAATATCCTGTACAAAGATCTGACCAACAGGGGGGGGAGAATCAAAATTATTGTCATCATCCTCTCCCATGAATGTACTACAGTGGAATCCGCCTGAAGTCAACACCTCAGGACCAAAAATAAGTGTTGACTTTATCCATTTCCAGGAAACAAGTCCGAAAACTCAAGTTATAAAAACAGGCTGTCTCCCTTTCTTATGATAGAGGTCTCTCTTTGCAGAGACTCCATTTTATTACTTTTCTATAGCTATAGTGAGGTAAATTTATACATATTGAATTTAGGCAAAAGGGAAAACTACAATACGTCTGAAAAAGTTTATTTAAACAACTTGATGTACTACACACAAAAACACAAAATATGCCTACACACCTACAATTCTTGCTTTATTTTTCAGCTTTATCCTGTTTTAATATGGGTTGGGACCATCATTACTTCCGTTTTGTTTTCAGCAAAAAATAAAAAAAAATTGTTTAGTATTGGAGGCTCTGAAAAGGATGCTATTGGTTAGGGCCAGCGGCAGTGGGGAGAAACTGCACTGTTTGCCTCAAATGATGCCAGCCCATGATAAGTTAGGTCAAGATCTAAAAACACACACAGCCTCCATCCCGCCTACCCTTTCAGCAGTTTTCTTTGTTACTGTCACAATCACGCAAGATCACACTAACTTAGCTAGGCCTTCTTAAGCATGCAATTAATATACAGCGACTAAATGAATTTTTGGGTTTACAAACAAAGAGCTATATCCAGCCCACGCATCCCTATGCACCCCGGGGTTGACTTTAGGTGAAAATGTCCCCCAGCCCTTGACTTTATCAGAGAATCAGTTGCTTAAACAAAGAAGGAAAAAAAACAGGACCGCGGTGTGGTACCGATTCCACTGTACTTTTTGGAGCATATTTTAAGGTTTTACAAAAATTTTGTTATACAAAAACATTGTTTCAATTTCAATTTTATATATTTATAAAAAAAGCAGTGATCAATAAAAATGTCTGATTCATTTCACAATATTAGCTAAATCAATCAGTGAATTCCACTCTCAGCAGTAGCAAAATGTGTAGTTATGAAGCTGAAAATTGAAATAAAAATGGAATTCTTTCATTAAAAATAAAAAAAATACCAAACCCAATGCTTTTCAATGCGGCTAGCTCTATATCAATAATACCAAATTACAGGACTAAAATCAATAAAAATAGCTGGTTGCTCACCTCCAGTAGTGGTAATGAGTAAAGTAAGAGCATTAGCTGACACTGATTTCTGCATGGGTAGTTTGCTGTCAGGCTTCACCTTGAGATCAGCCTTCTCCTTGCTTGCCTCCTTGCTCTCATCCACAGGAGACAGTTCTGTGGAAGAGGACAACGATAGAAATAAGGTAAACAGTTTCAATTTTGAAGGATATGCTTTTTATAACATTTGCAAGATGCAAATGGCTAAACCAACAGAGGTGTACACAATGTGATAGGTTTATAATTCAAAATTAGAAAGTATATCTGACATTGAAGGATTCAGTCATGTATTTTTATTTTAGTTATCTCTCTAGGTACTGAACACATAGTAAAATTAAAGAAAAGAAGACAGAAAGTGATGCACTGTGAAAAGCAGTCACCTTCCAGTCACCAAACACTTCAAGTTGGAATAACTAGAAATTATACAATTCAAGCCAAAATTTCAATTTCATATTAAACACCAGTTAAATAAGAGAATTAAAGAAGTGAAATGTTTTGCGTGTTTCACTTAAACATGCCCGAGTTCATTAACACTTGCAATTCATGACAACTAAAATATTTTGTTAAAAAATTAACTGAGTAAAAAAAATAACACCCAAACCAAATGATACCTCCAAAATGTTTCCCAAATTCTACTAAAATAGTTCATTCCTCTCATTTCATTTTAGGACAAGCTGCAGAACCCAGAAGAATTGCTGAAGACTGATACCAACCCTCTTCCCATCCTAAAATTGTGCAATTGTTTGATTTTTTTCACAAAGCAGCACGAATTTCCTTCATCATTCTCTAATTCATACCTTTAGGACTAGTTGGCTTTTCTTCCTCAGAGGATATAGCAAACTTCGGAATGACATTCTTGTTAATATGAGGCTTGTTAGCTCTGGTCACTTGTGGGGAGTTGCACGAGTCACTGTCAGTCTGAGATGAGTCTGATACACTCACGTTGTCACTGGTTCTTCTAGAGAGGTTTGGGGAATATGGTCTAATTACAAGCAGAAATCATCATTTCTTCAAATTGAAAATAGAAATGAATTCTCTTGACAGCTGAATAAACTTGAATTTAAAAACAATCATATAAATTAGAAACTATGAGAAAAAAAAAATTGGCAATGAAAACACAGAACTTGTGGAAATAACATAATTAAAAAAAAAAAAAAGTAAGCTACCTTACACTAATCACTAGAGATGGCTTAGCACATGTTTTCAGTTTACATAGCAAAAATTAAAATCTTAAGTTGAATTTATGATCACCCAAAGCTCAGAAATGAATGCGCTTCATCTGAATGTTGTACCTTTTGCATTTGTTATTAAATAAAACAACAGAAATTACACAAAAGTCAGTAAAGACCTTAGCTCTTGGGCAGAAGGTCCCTGTGATATTTCATGACAAACTACATGTATAACGAAGCAATCTATGTTGATAGATTACAACATAAGTTTTTATTTCTCATATTTGAAACCTACTGAAGCTCAATATCTATTTTTTTTACCCCTTTTCACACATTTTCATGCATCACACTTATAATGTATTTGGGCCCTTACAATTCTTAAATCTTTGAGAGAAGTCTGAACCAGACACGACTTTATATAACCTAAGCCTTGCAGTAGAATCAAGGCAAGTACTTTTACAACTTGAGAATTAATCTTTTAATACTTAAGGCCATGATTTGGAACTCACAATTTAGAATACATAACATCCAATGACCAGTCTCTATTTTAGATAATAATATAGATCTCTATGGAAGTCTAATTGAATTTATGATTGAAATGACATTTATTTGCTCACGTGCAGCTATTGCTAAAGTACTAAAAATTAGGTATGCAAAAGGGTGGAAGTACAACTCAATCAAATGATCAAAGGTCAGGCTGATTAAAAACCCTCTTAATTGGATTTAAGAAGATCTTTGAAATGAAGTTAAAGCAGCGAGCCTTTGAAGTAAGTGAATATTTAAGCACAGCACTTTCTTGGCAGGCAACAGGTCTGTACAAGTTATCAAAACTTTTCAAAATTAAACACAACGTCACTTATAGCATTATTCTAAGAATCTGCGCCTCACCTGTCCTCATCATCTTTTTGTCCTCTTTCACCTGACAGGCTGTCTGTTGTGTCAGACATTACACTGTCCTTCCTGCGCAGCATCTCTGTGGAGCCCTCTGATCCCTCAGACTGGTTGGAATCCTTACGCTCTAAGGCACGGCGCTCTAAAACTCTGGCTCTGAAGTCATCTGCACTTGAATGACGTCTCCTCTCCCTCAGCTCCTGTTCAAAATGAAATTAGGGCAGAAAATAAGAACCCTTTAAGAACAATAAGATTTATATGAGTGCAATAAAAATTACTTTTTTTTTTTAAACAAACTACACATGCACAAGGATTAAAGCTTAACATCCAGATCAAAACTTAATTCAGGTTAAAATAATTAATAAAAACTTAGAAGCCACAATTGTTCAAGACATCATCCCCTGCAATTATCTGCGGACAGGTCACTATAAGATTCATATATTCAAGATCAGTAAAAAACTCTTTTAAATAAATTTCCTCAATTTAGGACGTAGCTGTTGTCATGTAAGCACTATTTTTGTGTACATTAACAATTTTAAAAACATCAAAGTTATAATTTAACAGCAACACACAAATTAATTTCACAAAGCTAATAAATGTAGTGGCAAATGAAAAAGATGAGGCTCAGATAGATATAGACTTATTGATGAGGTTGGAAATGATTTTGATAATAAGAGAGATGAAAATGTAAAGGATGGAGAAGATAACGACTTAATTCTAAATGTTTCAAATCCAGTAGAAATCTCCAATAGGTATTTATCCCTAAATAGGGGTAAAAAAATCATAACCCCATATTCATTGCATAAAGCAAGAGTAGAGCATGAAATCAATGCACCATCTGACATTTTCAGCTAAACATAACAAAATACTGAACATCCATGTGATAACCAATTTTTTTTTTACCAAAAGAGGATTTACTATCACCAGGGTGAGAACAAATAGGGGAAGGAAAGGTGCATAAATAACAAATACACCTGCTTGCATACACCATATGACGAATAATCTTATTTTTTTGAGTGGAGTTTTCAAGATCTGTACATTTTGAGAGCCTTTTACTGTTACATTTCATGCAAACGGCATGATTTCAAAGATTAAGATTTCATTGCAAAATCTGACACTGGCTAAAACGCTGTTGACCATTTCTTTTTTTTCTCTCTTTACTCTCAATGCATTTTAGGAACAAAAATATAGTTCAACATATCTCTTGAAGAACACAAACATTTCAAGTACAACAGGCAACAATAAACACTATGTTTATAGTTTAGTCTTTTCAATATTTTGGTTTTCTATGTTCTTCTTAAGACCAATCCATTTTTTTTTCCTCATGGTTTTATTTCTAAACGTATTTACACCAAAAAATATAGAAATGCTGTTTTTGTTTGTTTTATTTTACAAGATCAAATTTTTAATGCCACAGGGGCATAACAAATTTGACACTCATGGACATAGTTGAAACATTACATACATTCCTCTAAATGGTATTATGGTGAGTAAACGGTGACAAAATGAAATTCACACATAACGTTAAACATTCATGATCAAAGGCCTGTAAAAATTTAACTGAAAAAAAAAATATCCAGATTGTCAGCTTGAAAACTCAATGAACAAAACTGTAAAGAATTCCATTGACACACTGAATGTATTTAAACTGTTCAATCAAGAAAAGTCTTTTGAAGATAAATTAGACTACCTATTCTATGAAGAACATTTAATTTCTTTTTCATCAAAAAGATTTTTTAACTTATTCTTTCACATAGGTTCATTCCTAACAAGAATAAAAAAAATAAAATGTTATTCATATAAGGCGACTAAAATTAATTTGCCTTAAACTAACAAACTACCTTAAAATTTTTTTCTTAATCCCTTTCTTTGAAATCATTTTTAAGTCTATGCATCAAAAGGACAAGGAATAAGAGGTTTCAAAACTGCAGGCACTAGGCTTAGGAATGGCAAGGGATGCAGGGGGCCATATGCATCCCTCTAATGTCCACATGAAAGAGGAGCATGTAGACTTTGGTAAACCTTTATTCATCCTTTTTTTTTTATTATTAATGTAGCTGATGGTTCTCTAATTTTAAGAGCTGCAACTATGACAGGCTTTATTAATAATACTGGCCATTTGGTCGGATTACAGTGTTCAGTCCAGATTTATTAATTTCGTTTAAACCCAAAATGGACAAATAATTTGACATAAGAGGAATAAAGAAGGAAGGGTAGCAGACGAGTTACAAATATTCAATTTCAAGGGATCCATGTTCAACCAAATCTATGTGAACAAAATTTGTTTATCATAAATCCTTTACCTAAAATGTTCAGACATATGTATGCATAAAAGAACGCTGTTCATCTTTATATGTAGGATTCTCCTTTAAAAGCCTTTCAGTAAATAAGTGGAAAAAGGCAAGTTATAATCCTTTCTTTGTTTTCATTTTCTGTCCACCGAAATTTGACCTCAATTTTCATGAATGGTGTAGTTCCTTACCACATTCCTGATTATAAGGTGAGCCTTACAATGACCATCGAACATTGTGATAAGTAGTTAGTAACAGCAATGCTTTTAACATCCAATAACACAGAGGTGTTAGACCAGAGCTTCAGCAGGGTATAGGTGCATACTCAAGACTCTATCCATGGCCTGAGCAGGCTATACATATACTGGGGCCATAGAACAACTTTACGACGAGAACCAATGAAGACGACAGTGACAGCAGGGGGCAGCAAGAGAAGGTTATGGCAGGAGGTTCCCAGCACACTCCACCCAAAAACACAGCTGCCACTGCCACCACTACTACCACTGTCCTCACGACTGCTTCATTATGAAGCAGCCTATACTTAGAGACCTGTGGAGGGACGCTAGCGAAAGGGCTGAGGAACGCTGTGTTTACATCTTGAATGAGAGGCTCCAACCCTCCTGCCATTCTATGTCCATGGCCATGCGTGCCTGGCTGACTATACACACGAGAGTAGCGGGGGGAACATGAGCTGAAGCTGTGGAACAGTAAGTCCTCTCCGTCATCTTCTGTCTCAGTGTCCAGTTCATGATTGTAGCGGTCAGTGCGACCTGTTGCACAGTGAGGTGGGGAAAACAAATTTTTTATATGTAGGTTCATCTTTAGGGTGCTGTTGAAAAAATTATGCAATTCAAGTTGTCTATACTTTTAATTCTTGCTTATAATATCATAAATCTTAAAATTATTATTCCTCAACAAAAGGCATTAGTCACAGTATAAATGGCTGGCAAAGCAGTAGAATTAATTGATTCAATCTAAAGTATCTTGTATACTTTAACTTTTTATACCTGACAAATAGAAGTTGTAAAATGCAGCAAATTTCACATACCAAAATTTCAATTTTAGCACAGTCCTCAAACTCAGAATAGAAAAGCAAAAGTATTTCATAGCAGGAATTTTATCCCCTTTTTAAGTTCTTTAGCAACTCCAAACATAATTACAAAATGATTTGCTCCCTGGAAATTAGTGTTATTGGTACTCAGTCATATCAATCAAAACCAATAAAATCATTGTTTAAACTAAAAGCATTATATTTGTTGCTATCTCACTGTCAAAGTAGCTGGTGTCCTCCTCATTGTCAAGCTGTGGCACAAATTCAGCTTTCTGTCTAAGTAGATCATCCCAATTGAGAGCAAGGAAAAAAATATGCTCTTTGACCTCTTGTGCCCCAGCTGTGCCTAAGCGATGAAGTGGGTCATGTTGCAGGAGGCCGAGAATCAAATCTTTAGCATCATCTCTCACCTGCCACTCTTCCTCATCTGGCCACTGGATGTCCTCTGATAGCGAAATCAAAGCAAGATGTGCATAAGTAAATAACTTTGGTAGAGACAGTATAATAGCATCACTGAGATTGCAAGCTGCAGTGATATTCTTACTATGAATATTAACATAAAAATTTTGCATTATTTCTGCCTTTGCTCAGTTGGGTCCATTAAAAACTGTTGTATTGGGCAAACAAATGGGTTTTTCATAACCTCAGACATGTAAGAATAAATAAAAAATTGATAGCTACTTGTTCCATTAAAAATGATTGATATTTGTGAATTTTGCAAAGAAAAAAAAAGGTTTGTAAGATTTTTGTTTTCTATATTATTTTTATTTAAAAGAATGCAAGTGAAGGAAAATAATTGTTTTCATAAAAACACCCTACTGATCAATCATAGGGCAATGTTACTGATCCCGGTTTAGTTGCTGGTTTGTAAAATTTCACACCTTCTGTCATTTTATTTAAAAAAAACTGTGTGGGGAGAGCAATAATGTCAGGGAATCTTGAAAACTTCTGTATAATGGAAGCATGGTTCCTGGGAATTCTGTGATATGTCTTTTTTCTTCTCAAGCTTCTATATAATTTTTATGTGGTCCTTCTAGTTCACTTGCTAAAGTAGAAGAACAATATCTAAGCTTCATTCTTTTCAGAAAATTATTCAAACATTAATACGCAAATTTAGATATAAACTTAAACACTATTCTATGATGCAATTAAAAAAAACAAAAAACAAAGCATCCTGGTTACACCTATTTAAGAGAGAGCAGTGATGGTTGCCTAGTAATATTTTCTCAGGTCAAGAGACAAAGAGAGCTTTAGTAATCAAATCAGAAGCTGATACTCCATATGATCTTTAGAACTGCTCAGGGAATGTTCTTTAACTCTTTATCTACTTTTAGCTGATATATCGTCTCAAAAAACCTTTATAAATGGACTTATTACCGATGCATCTGCTCACTCATACTATATATTTCAATGCTTTTTACAATTAAGAAAATTAATTCAGTCCAAACCCATAAAATAATATAGTAGGTAAAGAGTTAAGGCTGAGTTAGCTCCTACATATTGCAGCAAGCTCTTTGGAATAAATCTCTAAATGGACTGCCTTGTACCAAATTTCACATGCATTTACAATCAAAGGTTTACATTAATTCAAGGAATTTAGATTCTTTCCACATACTGTTGAAATAACAAAGATTTTATTATATTTCTTTGCCACTCACCATTGACAACTTGAGAAAAGAGTTCCTCTGGTGTGTCACCGAAAAAGGGGACACACCCCACAAGGAACTCATAGAGTATAATTCCCATGGACCACCAGTCTACAGGTTTCCCATAGCCGGAACGCAGGATCACCTCAGGGGCCACATACTCGGGTGTGCCAAATACTTGCTTGTCTCTAAATTGCTTGCAGTCTTTGTCTAAAGCATCTTCATACAGGTTGGTTGTTACTAGAGAAGTTCAAGAAAAAAAAAAACCATTAATTAAAGGTAAAAGGCTTAGAGAAAAGGCATATCTATAAAAGACGATTCCTTTCATCAGCACAGCACTTAAAAAAAAAAAATTCGCATTTATTATTTATCAAACGGACATTCATGTGGCCTTCTGTGCTTTTGATACCTTTAAAAGCAAAATATAATTTCTTTTTTGAAACTGTACAAATCTTTCAATCTCTTCACCAGGAGATATTCAAAATGAAAAGCCCCCCAAAAATGAAAACAAAGGACTTACAGCTCATCAAACCAATCTTAGACAATCCAAAGTCTGTCAGTTTAATATGGCCCAAAGCTGTTATTAGTAAACTGAGGAATGATAAAGACATGAAAAATGTTCATGAAAGATTTAAGTGAAAAGTATGATGAATAAAATTCACAGGAGAGGAAGAATAATTGAAGTGCTTCAACAGCACAAATAACCAAACATTTTTTTTTTCATTCAATATGGATTAATCATACCTGCTTCAAAAGATTTTTTCAAGAATCCTAAATGTCATTAAAATTTTGTTAACAAATTGGCCTTTAAAAAAAGAACAATTTTACTTAATCCATAATATATAGAATCCTTAAATATGAATATAAGATGTTCTGGTTTATAAAAAAAAAATCCTGGTCGAATCGATACTCACTTGTCCGGTTTAAGGTCCCTATGCACTATACCATAACTGTGAAGGTACTCCAGGGCCAGCACCGTTTCCGCAAAGTACATCCTTATAGAGAGACAAAAAAAAGTTCATTAATTTTTTTAATAAATGTGTTGAGGATTTTGTGGCTTTTGCAATTTAAAGGATGATAAACTGTCTTCTTTATTGATGTTAGTCTTACAAAATAAAAAAGAGGGAAAAAAAACTCACCTGGCTAAGTCAAATGCCAAGCATCCAACATTCTTAATGAGAGTGGCACAGTCTCCTCCCTCCACATATTCCATCACCATACAAAGGTGTTTCTGTCAGGAAAAAAAAATGATGGTCATGTTGTTTTTACTCATGTTGATGAACTTCACACATTTGAAGACCAATGTAATGTAAGATGGCCATGATGCTAAGGATACAATAAACATGTATCTATTGAGATTTAAAAAAAAAGAGATTCAAAGTAAAAATCAGTATATATTGCAAATAGAAATTTTACCATGAATCTGAACAATGAGACAAAGGAAAACAAATAAGCAGCATTTGCAAATGAAACATTCATATCTTACACAATTAAAACTTCATCTTTCGCGCAAGAGAATTGGGAAAATATTTAAAGAGCAGTAACATAGTCAAACACCTCACTACATAACAGGAACTTGTTTCACACTCTTCCTTTGAGGAATGAGCTGTATATTTAACTGATTGCTTACTTTTGTCTCGAAGCTGCAGTACATGGACACAACGAAAGGGTTGTCTGTGAAGGAGAGTATGTCCCTTTCAAGGAACACCTGCTCAATTTGGTTGCGCAGCACCAGATTCTGTTTACAGATCTTCTTCATTGCAAACCTCTGCCTTGAGTCCTTATGTCGTACTAGATACACAGCACTGCGTACAAGAAAATGATGAAGCATTGTAAAGGAAATAGAAGAAAACGAATTGTCAATATTTTGAAAACTATATAATCAAAGAAAATAATTACGTTTTCTTTGTATTAAATTTGATAAATTGATAATTTCCCTTGTCTCTCTCGAAGGTAGAATACATCTCCAGCAATCTGCAACGAAATGTCAACCTGACATAAGCTTTAACCAGCACATGCAGCCAACATTTCAATAAATACCTTGTAGTCTCAGACTGATATCCCAGTTTGTTCTTCTCCATTTAAACTTTGAAAATCTTTCCTGCATCACAGATAAGCCTATTTAACTCAATGAACCTATTGAGGACAGCAACAATAACCGTTTCTCCTGTCATTATACCCAAGAGTTTTTTTTTGCTTTTATCCCATAATCGGGTTGATGGCAGAAAAGTGAGAAAATATGTAGAATTTTAAAAAAATTTTTGCCTTCCTAAAAATGAGAAGAAATAATGAATAAAACTCTATTCGAAAAATAGTACATAGTTTGAACAGAGCATCAACTTACGCATAAGCTCCATTACTGATGAGTTTGATAGTGTCGTAATCCTCTTCACAAGGTTGTTTAACCTTGGTTAGAGAAGCAACCTCTTGCCCCTATAAATAAATAATGCATGAAAAAAAAAAGAAAGCACGAAAATTATGAAAGTGTTGAATTACATTGTAACTTAAAATAGATGAAAGATCAAATACAATAGTGAAACCTGCTTGATCTGGAAAAGTGCATTTTTTTCACACATCATAAGCCCACAAGAGACACCAAATATGCCTCATGCTTGGACAAACTCATTTAAATTCTCAACATGCTCAATGTAAATCAATGAACATATTCTATAGTAATACACGTATAAGAAAATTTAGCCCACCTGACTCATTGGCAAATTTCACTAAGTTTCAAATGCTTGTTGTGCGGAAAGATTAATTTATCCTTTGTTTAGCAGAAACAAACCTCTTGATCAGCATCCTCATCTTTATCATCCTCCGAGGCTGTTGGCATTGATTTACTGTCTGGCATGTCACCATGGTCAACTGGGGTAATATCTGTTCAGATAATAATCAGGGAGTATGAAAAACAAATATACAGGGAGGTATATGATTTGTAAGCATTTTGTAAAAGCATAGGAAAGTCATGCAGTTCAAAATCTTTTTGTTTAAAATTAAGAGAAGAATAAAGCTACAAATATCCAAATGGAATATCAAAACAGGAAAAATATTTGAGAATTATAAAGACCTAATTAATTTTTTTACCCAGAAAAACAGTATGTCTAACTACTTCAAACTAACTTACAACAACAAAACTGAAAAAAAAAATCACCATCTCTTAATTAATAGAGAATACATGCTGATCGAAAGTCAAAATTTCACAGCAAACATAATTGAAAAATACTAAAAGAGCAGTAACAAAACTGTTTTGACAATAGTACAAACAAATATGAAATTTTCTTATCCTTAATTGTATCACATTATACAAGTTTTCTTAATTAACTTGAAACTCAAAGCAATGCTATTTGGCTGCACAGTACATATTTCCATCCTAATAAAAATCCAAGGCACTATCATATTAATATGATTAACATAATCATAATTTAACAAACCAAGTGAGGTTCACTTTCCACTTCAATGTTCAGAGATCTAATTTGCTGAGCTCAAAATTTTCTTACCAGCTAGAGGGTCCCCAGCCAGGCCAAGCTTAGAGATGATGTACTGAGGAATATCTGCCTTTATTGTCTGTTTAGCCTGTCCCTCAGCCGCCTCCAGGAGCATGTAAAACTCCTCAGGATCAAACTCCTGAGAATAATACAGAGAGTGAGTAAAAAAAAAAAAATCAAATATCAGGGCAGTCCAAGGAGGATATGCAATCATTCACAAAACTATTTGAAAGGTAGGAAAACCTGTTATAACTCCTGAGGAAGAGAAAACCTTTCAACTTTTAGACTGTGCATCATCAAGAAAAAAAATCTTCAACGAATTGCATTTATGTTATTTTATATGAAAGCAGAATTTTTCTTTTTTTGTTTTATAATTTTTTGAATAAAAGCAAACTATGCGCATAAACAGCATTTAAGAGTTACAGTGTCACTAGGATATGATGCTAATAACTAATCCAAAGATGAAATGTGTGTTAAAAAATAAGAAAAGAAAAAAATGCAACAGGGAAATAGGAACAAATTTTGGTAATGCAGTCAGCTTGAATTAAACACATTTTGTTAAAGGTAAAATAAGTTTGCATAGACAACAAATGTATTTAGCAAGGTAAGCCAAATGGTACTGACGAGACACTCAAGGAGGCGGAGGGGTCTTGAAACAATTAGCAGCAGTTGCTTCACCAGAGGATACAAGTTCTTGTAAGCATCCATTGATCTTTCACGTGCCTGAAAGAAAAAAAAATGGCTGAAAAATTAATGATGCTTTGGAAGGAGATATAATCCAGAATTGTCAAAACAGCATATGTTTGGTTCAAAGGCATAAAAGTGTTCATGTAAAGACAAAGAACTGAACAAAGGATTAATATTTTTTCTCTTCTAAACTATGCAAAGGTTCCATTTCTTCATGTATTGTAAGTGAATAAATTAAATATTTTTTACACAATCAATTTGAAAAAAGTAAAAGTTCTAAACCTCAAAACTAAGTCTCAATCTTCCTTCTCTTATATTATTTTCCGCACAACAGTCATTTTATTCCATTTCTTGTTCTACATGCCCTCTAAAAATTATAGCTTAGAATAATGATGAAATAATGGAAAATATAGTTAACATCTCATGAATTCAGACATAATTACTTACATCCTGCAAAAGCCGTTCTAAGTTGTCAAGCAATTCATAGAAGTAAGCCTTGGTGATTGTCTTCTCTGTGGATTTATTCAAACAGTCCCGTGCAAGCTCTAAGACCTGCAAAGAGCAAGAAAATGAAGTTTGAACTATTGAGGGAAATATACCATAGGAGTAGAAAAAAATCTGAGGTCAATACAAAAGTACAAATTAATGTGAATATTTGTATTATAAAAATTATAATATAACCACACTTAATGCCTGGAAAAGATTGTCAAAGTGTGGAGAGATAGACTGGGCATGAAGAAGACAAGATGACCTGGAAAATATGGGGTTGGGGGAAATGATGGGAAAAGCTTAGATCAGGAAGGTTCAATTCCTCTTTGCCTAACCACTCTAGCACTAAACCTTATTATTTTGGAGCATCTGACATTCATTATTTTCCAGTGCAGGAAATCTCTATCAGTGCATGAAAAAAATAACATTCCAGATTCTACGGAGAGAAAAAGGACCCTAGATCAAAGCTTATGACTAGCGCAAAAACACTAATAATTTGGGTTAAGCCACCTCACAGAACACACCAAGTGAAATTCATCAAGGAATGATGCTTTCAAGAACAAATCACCCTCGCTGCCAACTCTATTTTCTATAAATATCAAAGACAAATCAAGATTGTATTAAAAAAAATATCATTCTCACAAAATCTTGACATGGTGGTACAAATGCGCATTAAAACTGTTTTCAGTTCCCTCTCTGAATTTCTACCCCACACCCACTCACAAATACAAAATAACAATATGAAAGCAACAACACAAGGCAGTCTCCGGCTTGTGGAGCATATAATAAGAATAAATAAGGATTCTGGATATCACGATTACACTTAATTCCAGCCTTGCCTCCTTCTCACTCTTTCCCTATCTAACTGTCAGTTTATTTCTCTATCTGTCTTGGCCTCAGCCTCTGTCTATGTCTGCTTCTGTCTCTTTGCTTACCTGATAGTGCAGGAAACAGAGGACAGCATCTGACTCCTGAGCAAGGTCCAGTGTGGCATTATTCTCGATAAAGGTCTCTAGCTTTTCTTCCATCTGGGCTGTGGCCTGAGCAAGCACAAGTGGTCAAGGGTTAGAAAATCGGATGAAATAATATAGGCAGGCTAAATTATTATAGTAACACACACACACAATTAAAACAGCATAATAAACGGTTATTGTCCTGAAATCAAATCTTTTAAAATGTTAAGGCTATAAAAAAAAATTAAAGATTGAACGTAATTTGAATTAAATTATCTTCGAAAGTGAACTCTGTGGTATAATAGACAGTAAAGACAAAGATAACTTGTGAAGTCAATTAGAATTCCATCAGTATGAATTTGCCCGGTTCTGTACTAAAATGAGTTGTAGATTTTGTTTGCTGCAGAAGAAATGGAAGCGCAAGGGTAAGATTACCTTAGGAAACCGTTCCTTGTAGACGCTGTTCATCATGATGATTTCTGATTCCACTCCAGGGGACCGAGCAGGGCTACTGTTGTTGGGAAAGCGGGGTGGGGTTGAGGTGGGAAGAGAAAGTTAGCTATTGTCAAAAAAGAATGTCAAACTGATCAAAGTTTAGACTTAAGGTGTTTTATTGATGGCAATCAAAACTCGTCGTTTGATCCAACTCTTAAACGTTTATATTAAAAAAAAAAAGAACTCATAGAATGGAAAAAGGAAAACATCTATGAAAATTGCAATAACACCCGCGTCGCTACAGAACATAATGGATGATTTAAATAGAAAAGTTTAGCGTCCCTAAGTTCCCCGAAGAATCTTAAAGTGTCTTATTTAAAATAAAACAAAACCAAATAAAAAGAAATCAAATTAATCAAGGAATTGGATAAGGAAATGCTGCATGCGTCAAAATAGGAAGTAAAGAGGCCATACGTTATAATTATTTATTTAGCCTGCCAAGCTCATTTTCATGCCGCAATTTTCGCTTGAATTCAGAGAGCTGCATTGGGGCAACAAAAGATTGCTGGCGGGTGAAATAATATTGTGGGAATTATACAACTAAATTGGGCTGGGAAGGAAAGCGAAAAAAGAAGGCTAAGATCGATTTAGGCTTTACTGTACATAAGGAATATTTAAAAACCATGCCAGTCCCACAAGCTGCAATAAATTGCTAACCTCTTTATTTAAACGAGTAAAGCATATTCTAAATTCTATATATTTCGAGCGTAATTAAAATACGAAGTGTAAACATAACGTGCGTTGCAAAGCAGCCCAAAAAGGTCTGAGAGTTTTGAAATAAAAATGGAGTGTTTATCAGTTGTACATAACAATTATTTAGGTCCTTCATTTATCCGACAAATAAACTGTCGGTAAATAGTGTAAACTAAGAGAAAACAAAAAATAAGACTTTTCGCGTTTCCGAAAGTTTTCCAGAAATTCACTCTACCTCAAGACATGAAAAGCTTGTGGAATTCACGACGAAAGCTCACATCATTTAAGGTACTTTTTCTAGTTTACATTTATTTGATTATAACAGCGGATTTATCATTAAAAACTAATTTTGCTTGAATAGATTGGTCTAATTGAACATTGTTTTGTCCAGGGCTATTCATAAGGTTTGATCTTTCTGAAGAAACGATGGTTATGCAATATTAGTTTATTGAGAAAATTAAGGCAAAAGTTTCAATCTAAAACTATTCGAGAAGGCGGTTACAGAAATAAGTGGGGGGAAAAAAGACGATTACGAAACTTGAATGGGGAAGAAGAGTTACGTCCGTTAGGAGTATTTAAAAAAAATATAGAAAAGTGTAAGACACTGCATGAAATGATGTCATAAAGATTTCATTTACTGATACTTAGCCCATACACATCGTACATAAACATCAATCTTTAGCAAGACATATTTCCAGAAGACGAGCATGATGGGCACAACTATAATGAAGAACACCAAACGCATAAAGAATAAGCAACAGTCAACACCCTTGACCCTTATTTAAGACATTTGTGTGAATGCTTAGCTTTGTCAATTTGCCTAATTTATGAAGAGGGGTTCCCAACACATCTTTATTAAAGTCGATCTCAAGATCTTTGAAAAAGTCCATAGATTTTAACCCTTTTGATCCGGGTGGCGTGCTCTTCAAATCATTACTTTCTCACCGGCTTCTGTCTTCGTCATCCACTCAGGTCTTAAGGAAGTTAAAATCAAAAACTTTTGAAGAATTGGTGAAATCCGAGGATTCATAATATACAGGCCAAGTCACCGAAATAATAATAATAAAAAAAACCCAACTTTTAGTAAGAGTTAGTAAGAGTGAGCTATATCATTTAACTATTTGGCAGAGTTAGGAAAGTTAGACATTTTGGTTGTAAAGGCCTGTAGGCTAAATTATAAGTGGCTTCTGACAACAATTCTGAACAAACTATGCCCAAAAGTTAAAAGGAATAGATTAAAAGTTTGTTCCATTTGGTGACTTGACCTGTATATTAGGAAGCCTCGGTCAAATTCCATCGAGGAAATGGACCGGTTTCTAAGTCGATGCGTTGACTTCAAATTACACTATTTCTCCAAAGAACTTCACAGTAATGTTGTATACATCAACACAGTGCTGGATGCACGTGAAACAGGGCAGGGGCGCATTCAGTTGGTTGAGTTCACGTAATTTATTTGAAATTTAACGAGTGGATCAAAAGACAATGCAAAAATATGGACATGTAATGCTAAAGACCTTTAGATTTTAAAACTTGGGAACAGAAAACCATATTGCTAACTCGTTGACATAAAAATTGGCTGCTGTACGTCTGCAACGGTGGTTATACAGACAAATTGCACCACAAAAAAATCACAACATCACTAAATAGGACGGGAATGGGCAACAAGACTTAGTATATGCGTCAACTTTACGCCAGGAGGTTACAATGCAAGCAGCAAAGCTCAGAGACACTGTTGAAAAAGAACGCCAAGAGGATGATGGCAACAAAGAAAAGGACATCTAACACGATTTAAGACATCCGTATCTACACAGAGAAAGACTTACAAGTGCAGTCTGGTCCAACAAGGCGATTAGAAAGAAAGAGAGAGAGAAAGAACGCGACAGGAAAGTAACGTGAGGTAACATTAAACGCCATGTCTTATCCAACATCCAACCAGAATAGGACAGAAAGGAGATAATTTAGCAAATTTATATGCCGAAAATGCGCTCAACATAATATTATGCTCATAAATCGTTATGCTACGCATTCTTGTAAGAAGACGAGACGTGGAATTCTTTTTAGTTGTCTTTTTTAAACTTGATAATCGTGCCTTTACTCGACCAGTAGTTCTAGACGTTGAAAGTCTCATAAGTTACTCGAAGTTTATTATACGGGGACAAAGCAGGGAAAGAAAATAGCAAGGACTGTGGATTATAATCTGTGCAAGACAATTATTTTGATATAGTTGGTACTTTAAAATTGTGGAAATTACCATTGTAAAATACATATATATATATATACACACCCTTTTCTATGCTTATTATCATGTATGTTAAAATATAATTATATAAACATGGTAGTTTTTAATGCCGACAAGGTTACATAGCTCTAAGCATTTTTTTCGTACATACTTGGCCTTCTAATGAGCGTTTGAAAGGATCTTAAAATATACAGCACAAAATTAGCTGTTCTTTAGAAAAAAAGCATCCGGTTAAGAAAATTACTGGATAGTATAAGAGTTGCTGGGAAGGGTATAATTTAAAATGAACCCTCTTTTTCGGTAAAATGCGATTTCAAAGTGACCAGAAGAGTCATACTATGAAATACAATTAAAAAACAAAACAAAAGGCGAAACAAATGAAACCTTGCTCCTATTTATGAAGAATGAAAGGTTAGAAAAATAATGAACAATTAATATTCCAAATGAGATTTATCTCTCTAGCTCCATAAATATTTAACAGTAATAAGAATTTGAATTATATTTACACATCTTATGCTTCATTATAAACAGATTGAATGCTAACTCTCTGAAATGGTTTCGAAACATTTACATTTCATTATATTTTAAGATGTAACTAACCCTGGAGCGAGATTATAGTAGTAATAAATAACTAAAAAAAATATAAATGTAAGACAATGATAAAGATGAGGCGAAAAAAAAAGGACGGAAAGAAAAACGGAAAAGGAAGAAAGGTGTCTCAGAGAGAGAGAGAGAGAGAGAGAGAGAGAGAGAGAGAGAGAGAGAGAGAGAGAGAGAGAGAGAGAGAGAGAGAGAGAGAGAGAGGGGGTGGGGGGGGGGGGAGGGGGTTAGTTTTCATTAAATGTATTGTTGTATACATGCAAATTTATTTAAAAGGGAAAAAAAGGGGGAGGGGGGTTGGCCCTTCCCAGATAGATGTAATACATTAATATATACTGTTATATAGTAGGATGAGGATGAGGGAAATACAAAGCAGTAAAAGGTGATTGCTAGTTTCGCTCCGAAAGTAAAGATGACTATACAGAGTACATGAAATGGTAGTTGAAGCAACGGTACAAAAGGCCCACAACATTTTTTTCCTTACTCTAAAGCAAGCCATGAGAGGCTGTAAAGGAAATAAACATAACATGAGAGTTAAACATGACTTTAAACAGAAGGCTTAACAAAAAAAAAAATTAAAAAAAAAAAAAAAATAAAAGGAAAAAAAATAATAATAAAATAATGAAGAAAAAAAATTAAGTAAAAAATTACAAAAAGCATGGCGATTATCAAATATGAAAATCTTAAAGACCACCCAGATATGAACATAAATTATACCTTTGCAACTTCATTTTTTTTTTTTAACAATAATAATAAAGTAACAACTCGATCTAATTGAAACAAGCAAAAGAAGACACCTAAAATGTTGGTTCAATTTTTTTTTTTACTAATTTTTTTTTTAGGGTAGAAAGTAACATTTACTTTGAAAAAAAAAAAAAATGAAACAGTATTTTGCTCAAAACTAAGCTCGAACTTTGTATACCAAAAAACATGACAATTGAGCGAGAAAAATTCACGGAGTAAAAAACCCACACACAGACAAACACTGGGAATTCTGGATGAAACACACAAAGCTACGCAAAACCAAAGTATTTCGAAAAGTCACTGATCTAGCCAGCTTCAGCGTTCAATGATAAGAAACATGAAGAGTAGTCTCAATCTTTCGTAAGAGGCTGATGTCGCCAGACTAGCCCGGTGCTCATAAGAAGGACAGCCTTGGAAATCTACTAAAGGATACGTCCTGGTGACTTCCCCTCATACTCCAAGGGTAACTGAGTGTGAGCTGAACTGAGAAATGATGCCTGGTACCTGATCACGGCAGACTAACAACATCTTCTGTTCTCATTTGTCACATTTAACTCGTTTCTACACCTGTATATTAAGCTATAACCGAATCATAAAAAACCTTCACCCCGATTGAAAGAAAAAAAGTTAAAAAAAAAAATATGCATTACCACTACTACACTTTAATCCTCAGAATTCTTAAAAAGCATATAAAACTCCCCTGATTGTTCAAACACACGGAAAGGGACCATTGTCATACGCAGCTTGGTCAAACTGAACGACTTTTCAATCATAACGAGCAAGCTGTAAGTCCAGACTTCAACAAATGTTCACAGGGTAAAGCTGATCGATGTTCTACAAGTTAATACCAACACCCGTGTCTATATCGAATACACCTAAAATTACATGAAAAGCCGTTGTCAAAGCATGGCCAATGCTATTTATCTGTTCCTTGTCAAATTGACTTCGCCTGGCTTGGCAAAAAAAGAGCCATCAGCTTCAGAAAGAAATAAAAAACAATAACAAAAAACAAAAAAGTTATCAAAACGTCCTTCACGATACCCGCCAGCCTCTCCAACATAAAATTGACAACGGTAATAGTATATTCAAACAAAAGGGAATGAAAAGATCAACAGCAGCAACAAAAATTAAAGCCATTTGTTTCCATAGATGCAGTTTCCGGTAGGATTGAGGGTACTCGAAAACGATTCGAACTCAATTATGCATCACGAAGTGAAATATTACGTCTAAGTTACACTATAGGAACTACACAGTTCGAAAGATGAAAATAACTAAGCCAGTTCTAATGGCAAAAACAAAAACGAACGTGCAAATAGCAGATATGAGTTTTCTCTAACCAGATTAAGAAAAAGAAGCGCAATTAAAAAACTAATGATAAAACAAACATTATGTATAACAATCTGCAAGTGAAACCATGCTCACTAATTCCACCTCGAAATAATTCGATGAAGATAAATTTTTTACATTTGCTTTTGATTTCCTTTCCCTTTTTACCTTTTCTGTCATCTCCTTTTTCCCCCCCCCCCCCCCCTCTCTCTCTCTCTCTCTCTCTCTCTCTCTCCCCCTCCCTGTGTCTTTCTCTATGTCTGTCTCTCTCATCGGCTCATTAGGTCTAAAGGAGCGAGCACAATATCTGATCAAAGTGCAAACATTAAATTTTTACATCTTGAAAATCCCCTCTTATAGCGGGCGGAACATATAAATTTGTTGTTAAAAAAAAATAATAAGGTTTTATTGTGTAGAAGAGATCAATGTGTGGTGATGCTCTAACCTGAGACTGCGGGAACGCGGCCTCATGTTGTGCGGGTGGAGCTCCGAGTCGTCGTGTGAGTGGCCGTGGTGGTGTCCGCCATGACCGGCTCCCCCGGGGCCCATGTTCTCCGAGCTGCCGAAGTGCGAGGTGAGGAAATGGAGCTCTTCGGCTGTTGGATGAGACGGCAACTGGTGCAATCGCTCCTGGGATGAGTAGCGGGACTGTGGGAAAAGAATATTAGAGTCAGTGTTGGCAGATTATGGCTGAGACAGGAACCGGCAGAAAGAAAGTAGCAGGTCTGTGAGAATAGACTATTAGAGTCAGTGTTGAGTCAGTGTTGGCAGATTATGGCTGACACAGGAACCGACAGAAAGAAAGTAGCGGGTCTGTGAGAAAAGAATATTAGAGTCAGTGTTGGCAGATTATGGCTGACACAGGAACCGACAGAAAGAAAGTAGCGGGTCTGTGAGAAAAGAATATAAGAGTCAGTGTTGGCAGATTATGGCTGACACAGGAACCGACAGAAAGAAAGTAGCGGGACTGTGAGAAAAGAATATTAGAGTGAGTGTTGGCAGATTATGGCTGAGACAGGAACCGGCAGAAAGAAAGTAGCGGGACTGTGAGAAAAGAATATTAGAGTCAGTGTTGGCAGATTATAGCTGAGACAGGAACCGGCAGAAAGAAAGTAGCGGGATTGTGAGAAAAGAGTATTAGAGTCAGTGTTGGCAGATTATGGCTGACACAGGAACAGAGAAAGAAAGTAGCGGGACTGTGAGAAAAGAGTATGAGAGTCAATGTTGGCAGATTATAGCTGAGACAGGAACCGACAGAAAGAAAGTAGCGGGATTGTGAGAAAAGAGTATTAGAGTCAGTGTTGGCAGATTATGGCTGACACAGGAACAGAGAAAGAAAGTAGCGGGACTGTGAGAAAAGAGTATGAGAGTCAATGTTGGCAGATTATGGCTGAGACAGGAACCGACAGAAAGAAAGTAGCGGGATTGTGAGAAAAGAGTATTAGAGTCAATGTTGGCAGATTATGGCTGACACAGGAACAGAGAAAGAAAGTAGCGGGACTGTGAGAAAAGAGTATGAGAGTCAATGTTGGCAGATTATAGCTGAGACAGGAACCGGCAGAAAGAAAGTAGCGGGATTGTGAGAAAAGAGTATGAGAGTCAATGTTGGCAGATTATGGCTGACACAGGAACAGAGAAAGAAAGTAGCGGGACTGTGAGAAAAGAGTATGAGAGTCAATGTTGGAAATTTGTGGCTGAGACAAAAAACGGCAGAAAGAAAGAAAGATAAACACTTATGCAGAATCCTCAACTTTGACAGAGCATCTCTTAGGCAAAAATTATTCTTAAAATAAACTCATTTCAGATCAGGTTCATGAAACAAATTAAGCGACCAACATTTCTAATTTCGAGACTGTACTTGATTGATTTTGAGACTTGGCTAGATTCTTTATTTAGTCAGTGTACCGGCTATCAAAATATCAATATATCGTGAGTTATACCAAAACTATCCAACACCCATCCAGATTTATGTTAACTTTAAGCAGGCTCTGTAGGTAAAAATCTATGGCTTAAAAAAATCTGACTGCAGCCAAAACCATACGAAACTCTAAAATACGTTGTAAGACATTTTTAAAAACAATCTAATTAATTTGAAGATGGTAAAAAGACAATTGCAAGTATTGAGCATCATGGGAGAGAGAGAGAGAGAGAGAGAGAGAGAGAGAGAGAGAGAGAGAGAGAGAGAGAGAGAGAGAGAGAGAGAGAGAGAGGGAGAGGGAGGGAGAGGGAGGGAGAGAGAGAGAGAGAGAGAGAGAGAGAGAGAGAGAGAGAGAGAGAGAGAGAGAGAGAGAGAGAGAGAGAGAGAGAGAGAGAGAGAGAGAGAGAGAGAGAGAGAGAGAGAGAGAGAGAGAGAGAGAGAGAGAGAGAGAGAGAGTATTTTATCCCATGCGCGTTTCCAAAAAGGCTTGTCATCAATTATGTAAGCGCGCCTGTGAAAAACATTGCAGAGCAATCACTCTAAACAAAGTTAAAGCAAAAAGGCAGTAGGGATCCTGATCATATCAGTGTCTCGTCTAGATTCTATCTACATAGGGACCGCTCCTTCTCTTTCTGTGTTTGGATGTTGCATCAGTTAATGGTATTACCAAGAAAGCAAAAAGAGCGAAAACAACATACACACCAAAAAGAAAACAAACAAAAAACAAAACAAAAAAAAACCAACCCCCAAAAACAATAACTTAACCAAAAAAAAAAACCCAATAATAACAACTTTAAAATACATAGTGTTTAAAGAAATTTAAGGAGATAAAGATTTAAACATTCTTTTCCCTACCATATGTAGGAGCATATGAAAAATTACCTATCACCAGTAGAGATATTATGATGCTGCGCCACTACAATGAACGTATTTGTAAAAGTTAAAATTTATCGCCACGCAATAACTCGATTGACCTTATAGTATTAAGAAGACCTGCCAACGCGTGGCCACCTTAACTATTTTTTATGTGAAAATCGCAGGAAATTAGAGATTAAATGTTGATCAAACGGGCCCTCTTAGTATCTGAGTAATTAAGAGCTAGCAGTGGTAAAAAGAAAACTGTAAATATGGAAATTGTTTACCAAGAGAAAGGATGAGGGGGAGGGAAAAAAAAGAAAGAAAGAAAGAAGAAGAAAAAGAAGAAAAACGAAAAGGAGGAGGAGGAGGAGGAGAAGGAGGAGGAGGAGGAGGAGGAGGAGGAGAAGAAGAAGAAGAAGAAGAAGAAGAAGAAGAAGAAGAAGAAGAAGAAGAAGAAGAAGAAGAAGAAGAAGAAGAAGAAGAAGAAGAAGAAGAAGAAGAAGAAGAAGAAGAAGAAGAAGAAGAAGAAGAAGAAGAAGAAAAAGAAGAAGAAGAAGAAGAAGAAGAAGAAGAAGAAGAAGAAGAAGAAGAAGAAGAAGAAGAAGAAGAAGAAGAAGAAGAAGAAGAAGAAGAAGAAGAAGAAGAAGAAGAAGAAGAAGAAGAAGAAGAAGAAGAAGAAGAAGAAGAAGAAGAAGAAGAAACTAATCGCAAGGAAGAAAGTAAACGAGCAGCCACGGATGAGACATAAAAATATAACGTAATATCTGACTGGCGCTTACTTTCTTGTGAATAAATGATAAACAGCTCATAAGTCGCAAAGGCACAGAGATGAAATGAGTCCGCTTTGTGACTTAAATCCTCAATCATTCATGAGGACTTAAATTTGCCTGCTCCCGGGGGCGAGGATAATATTAATAACACGTTTCTCTCTATACCAGAGGGAAACCTTATTTCATTTTGCAGACATGCGGGTAAAATTTTGTCTACAAACCGAAGTAGCCTTGTTGGGTGATGACGCAGACAGAGCTTCTAACAACTTGTGTATCCGGCGCCCTGTCAAAAAGCTCTAAAAGCAAAAGGTCTGGGACGACCATGGCTGGTTTAAACTGTTCGCGATGAGGGATTAGGGATTTTCTTTGTCTCTGTTTCCTGAACTCTTAACACCGTGGACCAGACTCAACCACGCCAGACTTGGACGTTAAAACCTGTCGGGACGATGACAATATCCCACCGGATAAGAGAGAAAACAATTTTTTTTTCCTGTTAGGCTAAAACCCTTTCAAGCTTCCGTGTCCGAAAATACACCGAAGCATCAACAAAGTATATCAGATGTGACTACTGTTAATGTTACTCCGATCTTCAGGAAAATTATGCCCGTGTTTACAAGCTATTCTCGATCACAAAATGCAAAAATAACTAAATTACATTTAAATAAAAACCCGTTAAAACCGCGTGCTGCTCAGAAAAAAGGATTGTTGTGGTCCCATGAAAAATGCCACTATGTTGAACTGGTAATAACAAAGTGTTGTAAATATTTTGTCGATAATGCTCATGTGATCTTATAGCTGATCCCTCTTCGTCATTGTGATTTCAATGAAAAGATTTAAAATTCAAAAACGGTAAAATCCAACAAAATTATCCCTTTTGAATTTTTGAAACTGCAAACAAAGCCTTCAAGCTTACTAAACCAATATTTAAATATTTCCATCGGTCGTTCAGATATCCCCTTGGGGCGCTGACCAGTAGCGTCACAAATTTTTTTCATTTCAAATATTTCAAGGGACGGCAACTGCAGACGCTTTAAAGAATCACAGAAAGAAAAAAAACAACGGTTACTGTTGCTGCTTTCGACAGAAGAGAGAAAAGGCTCAAGAGGACTCACAGGGAAGGATATGACGTAAGTTCATATGGATTCCTAAAATAATATAAAAAAAAAAAAAAAACATAAGCCCCAGTCCCTTTGAGGATGCGCCGACAAAGATGAAAGCAAGATACTTTGAGAAAAGTAAGGCAATACTTTTAAGTTGAAGAGGAAGAAAAAAGAACTAGATATATAGGCCTGATGTAGTTTGGAGAGATTTGAATAAGAGCAAAAAACCACTTCGGCCATACGATAGTCTTTTGACGTCAGCAAGCCTTTACTTTAAGAAGAGAGTTGATATGAAACAGTAACAAAAATACAAATACAAAAAGTAGAGAGGCAGAGGGCAAAAAAATAGTCGGAGGCAAACAGCGGTTTCGACGAGAATCCCTCCGGCCTCCAGCTTTCTAAGGAGCTTTCAAATCGACCCGGTCCAGCCCAATACTAGCGATGTAACACTCGGGCCAGACTAAGAGGTCTTGAGTTTTCTTTTCGAGGAACTTCACCCAAGCCGGCTTGACAACACAAACGCCTTAAAAACACCTACAGGAACAAAAATCTCTCAGCAATTGAAGCAGACGTGCAAAGAATAGGTCTTTTTCTTCCTCTCTTAAACAGCAGTGTTTGCTAACCGCGGCATGCCTTTCCTACAGGTCTCAATATTTGTATTTCTTACGATTAAAATACTGGTGAGGATTCCTTCAGGCATTTTCTAATATATCCAAAATTCACAATTTTCTGGTTTTCCTATCAAATATCGATACAACATAGCTGAAAACCTTCCATAGTTATACATACATAAAATGACTACGGATTACCCGCACTAAGTATCAGCTGCCTTGCTCGTTTAGTGATGTGCAATCAATGCTTATGAGGGCAGACAAATTGAGAGTATTATAATTTCAAGATAGTGTCATTTCATGTCTCTTCCTAAAGGCAGATCACTAGAGCTGACATTCTCTCAAACACCCTCCAAATATCCCTTCGTTATCGTTGTTACCATGGTTTATCACTCTTTCCACTACTGCTACGTCTCTATCTCCTCCTCACCAGCAACAAAAAATACCGTCTTTATATTTTTCCTTTGTTATTTATAATAAGATACTTCCCGTCCACTTACATTAAAAATATTATCATCAGTTTAGTCATATCATTTTCACCAATATACACACATAAACAAACCAACAAACGAAAAAAAAAAAATAAAACTTGGTTTAGATCTTTATTGTCTTAGTATTAAAACGCCCTCCGAAACCTTCCTATCATAGAAAGATATAAACGGTTCTGTTCAACCCAAAGTGTTCTTAGACTGAACATCGACAGTGGGTCTACCGAACATAGCTACATTTTCTCCACGGTAAGCAATATCACTTCATTAGATTCAGACATTCTTATGATGAGGAATACGGATCTTAGTTCGACTTTTTGTTCAGATTTAGATCTTGTTTTTTTTTTTTTTTTTTATACACAGTGCGCACAACGCCGAATCCTTGACAAAATTCAACCATGTTGACAAAAAGTGATGAACTCAACTCGAGGGAATTAGCAAAAAAATCTAGATCTGATATAGAATCCAGACATTCTGCTGAAAAGAATCTGAATTTTCATATTTGTTTAAATTTGATTCAAATTCATGGTTTCATATGCAGAGCTGTTAAGGTCGATGTCTACGTCTTTAAAACAAAATTGCGGTTTTCCAAAATTAGACACCCATCCCTTTTAAGTTAGATAAAGAAAGAAAAACAAAATGTATAGCACATCTTTAACTCATCCACACGAGCCATTTTAAACCGTATCTCATATTGCGATGCTCATCTCTCCTTGAAAATCAATGGTGGTGTTAGCAGTTCTGGGAAGTGTTTAAAATGTTCAAAGATTACCTGCGAAGAAGATAAGCTTAGCACGATCAACAAGGACCAGTGTTGGCTTGATTAAGATAACCCTTTGACACTTAGATCAGTTCAAATCATAGACTTCGGATACAGGCAAGTTAGAAGATAAAGGAAGCGGAAAAAAATAACTAGACTGTCCAGTTTCTTAACGATTTCAGCTCACGTTTTTCTAATCACACAAACAAGAGAAACTACATTTGAATCATAAGAAGCACACGGATGACATAACCCACATTACTTCATGGTTACGAGGTGTTGATTCGTCTTACAGAATCAATCCTTTTGTCACACATTTCCGTTCATCTTTTTTTTTTTTTTAAATAATAATCTCTACCTTTAACAAATATAAATAATTTGCATCTAGTATTCATATAACTTGAAAATCAGCTCAGGCATCCAAGATTTAATGAAAGTATTCTTATTGGCGTCACTGCCACATCAGTGCTCTTTTAAAATCGGCCAGAAATCTGTCTTGCTCAAAATCAGCTAAAAAGTAACCTCGTAATCATAAGTCATTTTGACCTTTCAATTTCTTATTTCCTATCTCTATAAAACATGGCGTGAACATTTAAAAGCATACCACTTAAAGAAAATGCGCCGCACGAGTATGAACTATGGTAAAACAATAAAGCTTAGATTCTAGATTTAGTCTTCCTGGAGTTACCGAGTCCAATGCCATATATCTAAAACTACTTTACTTTCAGAAAATTTCAATTTTAAGATGGGTTCATCATGGCCAATGCCTTGGCTTCGCGAGGTATATAACACAGTATAGGCTATAATATATAGTGAGACTGCATCACTGTGTAAGAGAACGATTTCCAGTCGAGCACTAATAAAATGTTTTAATGAAGCATTGGTCTGAAAAACTAGGTGAAATTAAAAACAATGGCATAATCACATTTCATAAGGATCTAGAAAATGTTCGCCATCGCTTAAAGAAGGAAGCATGCGCGTCTTCATCAATTAACAAAATTCGACATATCAGCCTCCTCAACTGATCTAATTTAAAAAAAGTAAATGATCTTCAAAGAGGAAATAAATATCAGGAACAAATTGTGTCGTCTCACACATTTAACCATAATTCCTAACGAAAGTAATTAGCTCCATTATAAGATTATTGTATTGATCCTCACAGCTAACGAGGTATCGATCTCACGCGCTTGCTTTGGAAACTAGCAGCTCATCATGGCCTCGTGATAGCGCAATAAAGATGCGCGTCCGATACAACAATGCCAGAACGCTTCCATGCTACATATTTCTTATGGAAACAACAACCCGACATCATGTCTGCGACACCCCCTCCTCAGGATTACTTTAAACCGCGTTGGCGAACGTTGCTTCTTACGAACTCCATTAGAGGGAATGACATTAGTCTCCTCTTCTCATTTTACACAGACGAAGGGCAAATTTGGAAACAGCGTGAGGAGGTGAAGATAAGTAAGTCGCTATTGGAGGTAAAGAAAAGAGGATTATGCGAGGAGGAGGAGACAGCCACATATTTCTTCAAATTTATGTTTCAGATTTAAAGGAAAAAAAAGGTTAACTCAAGGACAAACTTACTTATGACATTACTGAAGCATGTTGATTTACGGCTAAATGAACCGATAAGGCGACAAATAATTAGGTTTATTTTGACATTCCGTTAAAGGTTTCATTCTTTTAACTAAAGAATTACAGATGTCATATGCACGATAATCGCTGATTTGGCTGGGAACAATCATCTTTCCACACAAAACGTTCCAGCCCAGAGAAAGGATGTTTGGATTATTAAAAAAAAAAAAAAAGAACTTAAAATGGAACGGCGTTAGCTGCAGTTGAGAAGACTTTCTAAAAGAACTAGCGGCCGAGATGAAGACCAATACTTGCCAGGAGATTGCTAATGGCAACGACAGCTTTTTTTTTCTTTTTTTTTGAGCTGCGCTTCAGATTTAATGAGTACAGCTGAAAAGAGGGCATAAATAAAGATATTCACAACCTCGTCTGGCCAGAAAAGGAAGGCGCCGGGAGGCAGACAGAAAAATACAGCTCAGACAAGGAATGTTCCCGTCTATTTGCTTGTTTCAATGTTTGCGTAGAAACAAAGGATATATAGAAACATGCAGTCCCCTCACAGACACAGCCCTAGATTCCACAAATATAACACCAAATGCATCAATATCAGCTAGAACAATTATCGATAAGACGTGGACGAGACAGTTTAAGAGGAACGCCAATATCCCAGGAAGAAAAATTATGTTTAGCAAAGCATACATTTCGGCAGTTTTGTTATCAAATTAACATTTACTTATTATTACTTTTTTTCTATTTAAAGAAGAAGAAAAAATCATTTCACCCTCTGGATATCGAAGAGTAATTCCGCCAAAGACAAACTGGTTGGCATTATTTGATATCGATCGAATAACCTGTAACATCAATATTTGACAACAATGGGCTTGAGCTACAGGTTCGTGTCACGAGGACTTCTATTGAATGAAAAGAAGATGTTAAAATGTAAAAGAAAAAAAAAAAAGGAGGAAAAAGGGGAGGGGGGAGACTGTATTTTTGCATAATATTCGTAAGTGATAAAATGACATGATGGTGACTTTGGAATTTGATAGACATGTTCCAGAATAGTTCTTGCTTTAAAAAAGGAGAAGAGAAAATGTGCGTACAAATATAAATATTTAGGAACAAAAAAGATAAAATGGATAAATGGAATCAACGAAGAAAAAGGGACAAAGCTGCTCTGAAATACTTTCCTTGCAAAAACTACATACTTTCAAGAAAAACTGTCGATTAAAAAGGTTGGCTCGATCGGATGTGTTACTTTTAATCTAGCCAAAAACGATCCCAAGTATACCGCAAACGAAATCATGTTTTTGGAAAAAGTTCAACGAGTTGAATCAACAGGACTGGACTAACGCCAAAAACGCAAGCCCTGCAAAGTACAGAATCATTGAAGACGCTACACGACTGCCCTCTGAGACCCTTCACTCGACACAATTAGAGGGCAACGGGGGGAAAACATAGTAATGAAGACAACAAAGGTAGACGAGAGTATCGATCGGCTCACTCTGTCAAACCCTTTTTCTGTCCCAACTTGGTGAACTCCCAGCCAGCTATTTATCCTGGTCGCTTTGCGGTATTTTGTCCAAATTCAATTTATCTCTGTCTCATTCCAGTTCCTCGCGAATTTCCGCTCTGTGTCAGCCGCCTTCCGGGAATGTCCGATAGTCTTGCGCACCGGACAAATCCGAACCGCGGTCAACATTAAAGATCTGAAGGTATACCTGAATATACTATTATTTTATTATTATTATTTTTTTAATTTTGTTGGAAGGGTCATTGAGATCATCTGCCGTCATCGATTAACTTATGGTTACAACTATGTAACAGAAGAGTGCTAGAGAGTTCTGTTATCTCTATCGTGCGCACAACGAGAGTGAATAGATCCACATTCAAATCGTATGTTAGATTTTCTTAATAAGCTTACATTTCTGCGTGGAGAGGGCACTGTAATATTTGTCAGCTTCTCGCTTTTCCGGGCCAACTCAATATTCTAGAATCGGCAAAGGATGGAGAAATGAGCGAGGCAGGGAGAAGAGATAGATAGATAGATAGAGAGGAATGCGGAGAAAAAGAAACCAACTAAAGTCCAAACAGTGAGCACAATAATATTATTTAACAAACGTCGAGAACTAAATGCCACGAATAATCACTTGCATGGTGCCTTCTTTTTTTAAAAACTCTCATTGATGATCCGAGAAAGATAGCGAAATAATTCCTCCAACTTAATCTACATTAATTTTTTGAACTATATTAAGATCATACTTTGAAAACTATTATGATATACAGAGTTAAGAACTGTAAAAGCACATGTAAAGAACAGTGTAGCTTGTATGGCCTAAGAACACACGCAGATACTAGGCTTTCACGTGCAGATATGACCAACACCCATAGCGTCTGGGTTACTGGGTTAAGATGTTCTTCCCTTGCTTATGATGTAAAATCACGCTATCTAGTGAATCATTCTATCACACCAAAGTACTATAACACTAATGGACTTATTTTTCAACTAAGACAAAAAAAAAAAAAAAAAAAAAAAAAGAATTTACATGAGAAAATAAAAGCTAACAAACAGCAAAAAAAAAAAAAAGCTACAAAAACTATAAGTTCAAACGTGAACAACAGTTTATGGAAATTGGTAGACGGATTGCGCGGAGAGAAAAATTTAAAAGCTATCCACCACTTTCATCCACAGAAAGATATCACGATACAACGACTGGCTTTGTAAAAATCACTGTCACAAGAGCAACGCATATAAATCTGGTACTTACCGACACATTGGAACTGCCGGGAGTATTGGTGCCATACCCTGAAGACGGAATGGAAGCAAAGGACCAGCGTCTACCATCGCACCTGAAAAGTGAAGGTGGCAGTCATGAGGACACGGCACATCATCATTACTGTAAAAGTTACTAACGTTACTGTTACATTGTCGGCGGGCGGTAATCAGTATTTTCACACAGTATTCTGAGTGTCGAGAACTCCCACGGTAACGACCGGGTAGTTAATCGATGTACCAAGGGGAAAATATGAAACTCTAGCTTACTTGGATAACATTCATGACTGGACCCAATATTGTATTAATCAAATCGTGAAGGGACTTAATATTTAATTAGCATACACTAGAGTTGCAGGGAGCCATACAAATATGGAGTATGATTTAGAAGCTTTAGACGGAGGCGTACAATAAACACGAATTTTATAGATTCCTTTCAACAAAACAAGCAAAAAATTAGTTTTGCTCAACACTGCTTTTTTGTCTTTTTAAATATTCAAACAGTAATAATAAAATAAATCCAATATGAAAACACATTAGTTTAAGAGTTGTTTAAACAAAACACCCCATATACCATTACAAAGACTGTTTCTTGAAGGGCGCAATAGTGGAATGTCTCTTTTGTCCGCCCAGAGTAGATATAATTGAGAAAGTTCCGCAGAGCACTGTTGATATATCTTTTGTTCACACCTGATTACTGATGTAAAAATCAATCTCCAGGCGAGACATTCTTGACAATGGATAGGGAAAGGCCAGACCGACGATTGTTTTCAGAATGGCAGCCATTATCGTTAGTAACACAGAAATCGATACGCAATGATCTTCATTACGTGAGTTATGGAGTTTTGTTTTTACCTACACTTAATACACCAGCCACACAAAATAATTCACAGATCAACAGTTCAACTACACTAGCGGGTTCTTTGAGGTGATCTGGGCTCGGCACTCGAACTCTAAACGATTTCGTTTCATTTTAATGAGGTGGAATAAGATGAAATTCCTTCTCTTGTTTCGTTTAGTCATTGTAAACGAGCCGTTAAATTCTTAATCCATACTTATGGTCTAATTTATCATACTTTTCTTTTACCTCATTTTTTTTTCCACCTCTGCGGGAGTCTTTATAATTTTTTGGGGGGTTCGTATAAAAAAATAGGCTTATGGTGGATGAAAATTCAGGAAAACGAAAAAGGTGAAAAAAAAATTAACAAAAAATGTTCTTACACGGAAGTCTGTCTTATCAAGAGCTCAGATAACAAGAAGTCTGCCATGTTAAAAAAATCGTACTCACTTCCTGATGGCTTGGAAGGCGAAGTGACCATGCTGGTTAGGGGACAGATTCCTCGGACTTTCATGTGGTGACCCTGAAACACAAAGCAACAAGGTCAAAGGTCAGCAACTTCGTTATATCTCAGACGTTTCTAACGCCTTCAATTTTAATGGAATGAGGGGCAGGCGAGTGATAAGCGTGTACAGTACAGGCGCGACTCGCAGAGCCAGGTACTAGGTATGCTATGTAGGTAAACGAGTTACAGACCGAAGACTACATGAGGAATGCATCAGGTAACAAGTGACCTCGATCAATGGCTTAAAATAATGCACACAACTTTGAACATATAAGGTCGAAAAGTTGGATCGTGTGGTATTTGCTACGTTATACTTCAAACGGACAATATAACCAACATAATTTTTAAAAATGTCCATCGACTGCTCCAAGTAAAAACACACAAAAGACATAGTTACAATACATACCTATGTTGACTAGGTAAACAAGGTGAGTGAGTGAGTGAGAGAGAGAGAGAGAGAGAGAGAGAGAGAGAGAGAGAGAGAGAGAGAGAGAGAGAGAGAGAGAGAGAGAGAGAGAGAGAGAGAAACACACACACACACACGTTACAATGACACATAATATTGTAGGTAAGAAACAATTTTTGTCAATCTTAGTGCTTGCTGCTCGCTTCTGTTTAATAATCTTAGCGACGCTGAGTGTTCCCACTCAAATCCAGTCATGTATTCGGATAATGCTAGGCGACCTTGACAGTTTAAAGCGCGAGGTTTGCTTTAGTTCACAGTTGGACACAAAATACAACAATACCATTGTATGCCTCTCTCGCCGGTGAGAACATCAACGTGCTTCAAGCTATCTTTTTTATTTCAAGTATCGCAAAGCATAACACAGTGATTATTTTCTTTCCTAATTGATGGGTTGGATATCACGAAAGGTTGCAAAGCGGGTTTTCGTGCCAGCCAAAATAGCGACTCTCACAGACAGCTCATTAGTTGTCAGCGCACGAGATCTCCAAGCTAATCGATTACTTTCATAGCAAAACCTTTAATGGTTATCATCCATTCCTCTTTCTCTATAGATACCAAAGTGATTATCTTAATGTAAGCCCTGTATAGTTAAATTATTCAATTCAATAATGTATGAAATTGCTTGAATCGCGAAAACAACATTACAATGCTTCGCATCAGCGAGAGAGACAACAGCTTTGTATGCGAGCCATCATCAAAAGAAGAAATTAAAAAGAAGAAGAAGAAGAAGAAGAAGAAGAAGAGGAAAATATGAAAATAGATGCTTAAACTAATACATACTATTAATCTATCTTATAAAATGCGATTGATTCTCCGATTCTTCGCTATATCTTCCAAAATCACTCAATGATGAGGTTTATTAACCTTTGACCGGTCAAAATCAGTGCCAACCCCCCCCCCCCCCCCCAAAAAAAAAAATTTATGAAAAGTAATGGATAAAGGATTAAAAAAAAAATTCTCTTGAAAGGTCATTGACTGATTTAAATTTTTTGCCACATGTTTTGTGATGAAGCAAACAACATTTCAAAGACTTTTCTCTACGGTTAACAGTTTGTAAAGCGGATGACACTTTCGAAACAAATTATTGTAATTTTACTTTAATGGAGTTTAAAAAAAAAAAAAAAAAAAAAAAGAATCACATGGAATTTGACCTGCTCCAGCGTAAAAACAATAGCTGGAAAAACATGCCGTTCTGTGCAGGGAAGTGGTAGTTCTTTGCTTGGTCAGTATTCTTAGAACAACTGTCATCGTCGCCTTTTCTTCTCACGGTGGTTGCGAATGTAAACACCACTTCTGCTTCTTTTGCACTCGTTTTTTAACTTCTATACTGTTTTATATCTAAGGCATCGACCAGAGCCACTAACTGTCAACAAAACTGTAGTAACATTCAAGTTCAGGTATTTTATTAACCTGTCTCTTTTAATTTGTCTTGCATGAGTTGAGCAGATTGTGACTAGATCTAAAATACTTATAAGCTTAAGCAATCCAGGATAAACGAATTTTATTTTTAAAAATCCTTAAAAATATGTTGTCTGTAAATAGTGCCTGAGCAGTTGCACGTTTTTTTTTTTTTTTTTTTTTTAAGAACACTTTTTCTCTACATCAAGTCTAGCACTATATGATATCTGTAATGAGTCACTTCAAGTTTACTTTTTTGTTTGAAATCTCTCCTGCATTTAAAGAATGTCTTTATGACAAAGTGAAGAGAATTCCAATGTCTGAAGGTTCTATATATTTTTTTAAAACTGTGCTATGAGTGGCTCTTGAGGAGATTTATATTTGTTATTATTGTAAAGTTTGCTTTTCTTTAATGCAGTTGTAAGACTCTGGAGGATTCTCTCTCTCTCTCTCTCTCTCTCTCTCTCTCTCTCTCTCTCTCTCTCTCTCTCTCTCTCTCTCTCTCTCTCTCTCTCTCTCTCTCTCTGTGTGTGTGTGTGGCGCGCGCGCATTCTCTGTTATTGTTAAATTTGCTTTCCTTTGTTGAATTTATCTTCTTTATCTGATCATTCTCTTACGTTGATTTTCTCCCAGTGCAATTGTATGGCTCCAGACAATATATAAGCCTCTTATTTTTGTGAACTTTGAGTTTCTTCCATGTTGTTGTCTTGCCCACCTGTTTATTTGAACGGGCAATCATGATTGTTTTATGAAGGAAAAAAAGTTCTTAATTGCCAAATACAACCAAAGACTGTCTTGAATTTTTTACACGAAAACCAGAAAGTCAGTGAGTTTCCGCTTAATATCATCTGTTGTTGTTTTTTTTTCCGTGCAGCACTTTTTGCAGAATTGCGCGTCTCGTCCGTTTCAATTTTTTTTTTTGTTAATGAGGATTCTATACAGTAGGGTGTGTCACGCAGAACTCATTAAAAGCCAAGGTTAAATAGATTGAAATTAAGTATACATCCCGCGATCCATCTTTCTGTTTTTCCCTCTTAAATGAGTCTTTATTAAGACTATGAGGCAGGAATAAACTTTCTTCCTTTTTTTTCTTCTTTTCTCTCCCCAACATAGAAAACCCACTTTCGTGAATCGTACTTCAAATTGTTCGATTAAAAAATTTCCACCCACTTCCAATTTGACAGCACTATTTTAAGATTTCAATATCGCAAGGAGCCTAATTTTACAAACCTGCGTATTTTCAAACACGGCATAAAACTAAATAAGGCTTTTGAGAAATCATAACTCTTAAATTCATTAATGAGCCTAGCTTATAAATTGGACAACTCTCTCAAAACTTCAATTTCTGTTGACATGGAAGATAACATAAGCAAGAGCTAACATGTTGATTACTGTCGCGGAAAAGAGGTAATAAATCTTTAAGCATCTCTTGCAGAATGAGAATCAGCTGTACATTGATTTTTAAGTTATGTCAAAAAGAGTCATATTGAAAGTACAAGACAAACAATTACATAAAATGGTGCGGTGTAGGGGCGAGGGACAGAGGGGCGGAGAAGGGGTGTTACAGAAAACAGAAATAAAGTTCTCTGGCAGCGCAAACGAAAACAAAGTATAACAAGTTGTTAAGCAAACACCTTTGATCCAACGTATTGTTAATATATCATGCAGAGATGAACGCATTACGGAATACACAACTTAACCCTAACGGAATAAATTAAACATGCACACGGCGGCCGTGCATTAAAAGCAGACAATATGAAGTCAATAAAACTGTTGCTGCTCTTCCTTTTACTGAGGCAGCATTATTCGAAAAAAAAAAGGGGGGGGGGGGAGAGGGGGAGAGGGGGAGAGAGAGAGAGAGAGAGAGAGAGAGAGAGAGAGAGAGAGAGAGAGAGAGAGAGAGAGAGAGAGAAGTAACATATATGAAAATAGTAGATAACTAAGTATGCCTTTTCCACGCAAAACTTGGAAACTTGCCCTCTTTTTAAATTTTGAGTCGGAATCACTTGAAACGTGTTATGCGAAGTAAAAAAAAAAAAAATTACTCCCGTTCAAATTAAAAGTAAAGTAGGCTTAAAACCAGTGCTTTCGCAGACAGTTAATAGAGGCATTATGTCAACACGATCAATATGGCACCCATTTTTAACGTTAAAGAGAGTTTTATCATGTGTTCAAGTATCACATCAAAGGGTTCAAATATCGAACGTTCTCATCGAGTATAAATGAGGAACCCCTCAAGTCAGTTTACCCCCTCACTGCCGCGATACTTTTCTATCCTTCATTTTTTTCAGAGAGTAAAAAGTTTACCCCGAAAACTCTCCCTACAACATTTACTGTGATGATAATCGATGCTTATTCACGTTCTAAAAACTGCGACACAAAAAGCAAAATATTCTCACACCTTGTATTCTCATTGCCGTCACTACGTGTCCATTGGGAAAAACCATATGGGAAAAAATATATGACACGTATTGGGAGAGATTATAGTCGTGGAGTCACTTTCCCTCACAACGTATAAGAACTGTGTTTAAACAATCCATGGTTTGTAGTCCTTTCACAGCAATTTTTTTTTTTTAAAGAAAAAGAAATCACTGATGTCTCGGCACAATCTTGAAAAAGTGACAAAGTTATACGACACGGGATTTATTGAGAGAGAGTGTGTGTGTGTGTGTGTGTGTGTGTGAGAGAGAGAGAGAGAGAGAGAGAGAGAGAGAGAGAGAGAGAGAGAGAGAGAGAGAGAGAGAGAGAGAGAGAGAGAGAGAGAGAGAGAGAGAGAGAGAGAGAGAGAGAGAGAGAGAGAGAGAGAGAGAGGAGTGGGGAAGAAGAAACCGGACAATAACGAAAAGTGCGCAAAATCGAAAGATCCCGTAATCTACTTTACCGAGTAAAGCAATACTGATCTGATTTGATTCTGATGCGCCCACGCGCATGACAAAAGCGTCCCCAGGAGAATCAGTAGAAGGCTTTGACAATGCTACAGCAACACAATCGGAAAGTAGGAGACTGGTGGAAACTTAGGGGACATTAAAGTATTTAGATCTGTGGAAACAAAAGTAAAAACTACAGTAGGATAAAAGTCTGGTTTCTTTACCTTCTCTTTCTTGTCCTTCCATCTTGTCTGGTTGGCGCGGCAAATAGAAACCATGAAAAGGTCATAGAAAAGGAATGTAATCAAAATAAATTAAAGATGGGGATAAATATAGAGCCTTTAAAAGATAGAGTTGCAATACGAGAATTATACGTTTTCTTAAACAAAAGCGACGGACTGATGAATTAGGTTCTTAGAGAGAATTCAGAACATATATGGCAGGCTGTTACATTTCAAAGATACATATTTATAAGCGCATAGATCTAAAAGCAGCAAAGAAATGTCACAAACAAACAAAAAATGTGTTTGTTGTCGTGAGACATATACAATAACAATCGGAGGAGGGAGGGAGGCATGAAATGATAGAGAGAGGGAGAGAGAGAGAGAGAGAGAGAGAGAGAGAGAGAGAGAGAGAGAGAGAGAGAGAGAGAGAGAGAGAGAGAGAGAGAGAGAGAGAGAGAGAGAGAGAGAGAGAGAGAGAGAGAGAGAGAGAGAGAGAGAGAGAGAGAGAGAGAGACGAAACAAAAGAGCTCTCTTGACGAAGATTTACCTTCACAAACTGATATGGTAAGCACAGGCAGTTTGTCCGAAACAGGGCTACAACTCAACTTACGCTGCATGATAGTGGTCCTAGATATATTCAGTTACGGAAGTTGGAAGTTAAAGTCAAAGCCATCCAAACAAACAACTATTTTGCTGTTCGGAGTAACAAACACAAAAAATACAAAGTAGATTTTTGCTCTCTTGAGAACCACAAATTACCCGTTACACTTATTCATGAGAATTAAAGATTACGCATCACACTATCCGACGAATAAAGAAGTGTGATTAAAACAATCACAGCATGGTTTCTGAGTGAACAATTTACATCTCCTCCCCAAACAAACTTATTATTATTCACTCAAAATTCAAGTCACATTTAAGAGTATAAATGTCAGGAAGGAATAAATTGCTGGCATTGCAAATGTAATGAATGAATCATGAGTCATTATGGTAAAAAGCATATTTTATTATCATCTGAAAGGTTGCGTGTTCATAACTTCCGTTCCGAATACAAGAAAAGGCTTAGGCAAATACCACGAAATTGAGACAACAATGGGAAAATATACTCTGGCAGATAATCCTCTAAAGATTTGAATTGGATATGTGATAAAAGAACAGGAATAACATTACTTTGTCTTCTACTAAAAATATCTAAACAAAAAAACAAACTATATCATAAGAAGAGAAAATAAAAATATTTCGGTAGAGAAAGGTTCATACACCGAGATTAGTTGACCATTAGACACAGCAACAACGTTTTTAATCCTTGGGATCTAACCTTAATGAAAATTGTAACGTGAATTGAAGTGGGTTTCCGAATACAGATTCTCTTAAACAAATTTCTTCCTTTTTACAAGAAAAGCCACATAAGTGCTGTCGGCTGCAGCACGAAAACCTTTATCATTTCGAGGGAGTCGAAGCCACCAACAAACAGAATTAAACTTTCGGGTGGCTGAAAAATTATCTTATAAATTCATAACAAAATCTTAAAAAAAAAAAAAATCCTGGTAAAAATCCTTATTTGCTTAGCCTATTTTCTGTTTGAGTTTCTTGGCGCTATAACGTCTTCTATTAAAACTAAAGCTGAGCACACACGCAAATCGAATCCCAAGAGGAAAGAATCCGAGCGACACGGCGCATCAAATGTGTATCATGTTAAATATGTTGAAGCTCCAACTTCAAGGTTCTGACAACATCTAGCCATGAATGCAGCCTCTCTGAGATGTCTGGATACACAGCCAAAATGATAGTTTATAAAACTACACCCCTTACGATAAGTATAGCTCAGCGACGAACTGGGAGAGGCCAGAGGTAGGAATCTAAATAGTTTTCAATCGATCAGCAACTCCTCTAGTTATCTTCTGAAAAGAAAGCTAGCGTTCTAGCGTCTCCAAGGTTCTGAGCTGGAGCTATCCGAATCAAAACGCCGTGCGCCATTTCTGCCCTTTGCCTAATCTAAAGCACCGCATTAAATGCCAGTTTTAAAAACGCCTGCTTTGTCGATAGTATTTGCGTGTTACTTCCACAGCAACCACACCCTTCGATCGTCACGGGAGCTTCCAGTCTGCTCGTTGCAGTAGTACTTTACCCGTAGCAAGTGATTACTTTCACCTTTAATGTAAAACAACTCGATATAGGCTCTGTTTTTGCGTGAAATGGAAGAAACTGCAACTCAAGATTACCTGTAAAACAAAAACAAAACCCAAAAAAAAAACAAATAAAAGAATCATATTAAAAACAAAACAAAAAATCCCTATAAATCATCCGTAACTCAAGCTTAACCAGAGTATTACGTTTATTATAAATAACAGAATAAAAAAAAGGAATGGGCAGTATTCTTCACGCCTATGACATCCATCACTGGCTCAAATCATTAAAAACAATGATCTTCACGGCTTAGTGCATTATTGCCACTGAATCACGACTTGAAGCACGGAATGTGGGGGAAATTCGATCGTGTGCAACAATCAATGAAAGTCACGTCAGTTTTCCTGATTTACAAGTAAGTAACTCCAACGAACAGTTTTAGCAAAGCAAAAAAAAAAAAAAAGAAAAGAAAAGAGAATACAATATAGCGTGCCTTGCTATGCACATCTCCAGCGCAGGTGTCAAATAGTAAATATTTTAAACCTGCAACTCAACAGTGGAAAACTTAGCCTGACACTCAAACAGCTCACAAAAACCTCTAATAAATGCGCGACCGCTTGTTCACTAGTTGTTTCCACCTTTCGTCTGGATATGGAGATTCTAGTGGACCGGGTCAAAACTGGGGTCTGGATATTAGTTGCTCCAACCGGAGAGGCAACGGTTGTCAGTCGCGCCTGAGGCAACACCAAAATAGGCCAAGAGAGATTTCGGTTTATATTTTATAAAAAAAAAAAATTATTTATCCTCGCTCTCTCTCTCTCTCTCTCTCTCTCTCTCTCTCTCTCTCTCTCTCTCTCTCTCTCTCTCTCTCTCTCTCTCTCTCTCTCTCTCTCTCTCTCTCTCTCTCTCTCTCTCTCTCTCTCATTCACCTTTCCATGACGGTTTTTTTTTTTTTACTTCAGAGAAACAGGAAAAGAAAGAAAGTTACACTAACTAAAGTATCCGCCCTTGTATTGTATACTATACATTCACGGCAAATATATTTATGAGGGATCATGATGTGGGAGGATTTGCCAAATGAAGTTCCAAGCTTACAGTCGAATATAAACGAAAGAAAAAGATGGCCATCTTTCTATTCACTCTTTCGCGTCTCAAACTAAAAATGTAAAGAAAACTAACATAACAGAATTATGCAGGTGTGCCAACTATCATTTAATGTACCTTGCTCAAAATATCCGTGGCCACTAATCATTGAATCAAAATGAAACTTAGATAGTTTTTACAAAATAAATCTCTTTGGTCTGCACAGAGATTCGTCACATCTGTTTTCAAATGAGAAAGACCAATTCCAGGAACAAATGACCCGATTAATTTAAAAAAAAAAAAAAAAAAAAGAAGAAGGCAATTAAACTGTTTTTTAAAATAAAACATGCTGGCATACAAAAATTTCATGTTAAAAAAATTGTAGATATATGGCGCCCACAGAATCAGGCGTTGGTGAACTCAATAGCTGAGTTCAAGCCCTGTTCAATACGCTGAAGCATGAGAGGATCGAAGTGTAAGCGCACAGAGACATAAACACACTTCTCAAGTGAGCAGCTTCAAAGAAATTTTCCATGCGCCAAATTTACTTCGAGAGCATGTAGGCCAACAAGTACCTTCGCTCTAAACTGATTGTCGAGATATCAGAAGTCAGAAATCAGACTAATATAGATGACAAAACTTTGCGACAGACAAAGGGAGTAAGCCTGATCTTGTTCTATTTCAGAATCTTTCCATTTTTTGTCTCGATTGAACAAGGATAATAAATATACAGAATCTAAACAACAAAATAAAACAAAACAAAAAAAAAACCCATAAAAGTTAAAATAGCGAAAAAATCCAAGGGCCGATTTTTTCCAGGGTCCTTAAACACAAGCGAGTATATTTTTGTCAGCTTGCCTCCTGAACACTTCCTTAACCGAGACACAGAGTGATCGTTAAACTGGGAGCGAGAAAACCGCCAAGGGCATCCTCGAGAAGAGAAAATTATACTTGCGACTTTTCTTTTCCTTCTCTCTAAAAAGAACTTAGCAAGCAGGAAAAAAAATGCGTGAAAAATTCTTGAGGGGAAAAAATTGTCATGACAAGCTTTCAGAGTTCACCTTAAAGCTTATTTCGAAGAAATAGAACTCAATTTCTATTAACATCGGTAAGAGAAAACAGTCGACGTTCCTATCAGTTAATTTTGATAAACCTTTATCCGATCGAATTTAATGACAGCAGTGCCTGATCAAAATCCATTTTCGTCACTGAAGTCTTAAAAAGGCTTGGCTTGGTCAGCTTTAGCCTGTTATTCCAAACATACGTACAATCATACACATTTGAAAATAAAAAGGTTGGAAAGAAATAGATTAGCCAAGGCCATGAAGGAGTCGTGATCATCGATCAATCGGAATAATCGAGGAAACTAAACACGCTTTTGAATCGCGACTTCAAACGTCTAGGAGAAAGAGAGACTAATAAAGAAAGGAAAACTAGAAAGGACAAAATCGATGCTGACTGTTGTCAGTAGTTCGAAACTGGTGTGCTTAAGAATAAAGAAGGACCGATTTTTTTTTTTTTTTTTTTTCTTTTTCCCCTTTCTTTTGAGGCAATTCTTTCACATCCAGCTGAACACTTTATCAACACAGAAAGATGGTTTTATGAAATATATATGCTAAGAGAAAAAAAAAAAAAAAACTAAAAAAAAAAACCCATGGTACTTGGGAAACATTAAAAAAATCATCTTGAATAAGGAAAATCTAGAATGCATCAGAAAACAAAAATGAATTCTTATTCACCGAAATCCCAGAGTGGGAACGACTGTTGCGGACATAGGAGCGTATTTCAGGAACAATAGAACAATTGGTGGGATAGGAACATTTTTAAAACAATAGATGGATAAACAGACAGGGAAGAGGTAAGAAGTGTGTGTGGGAGAGAGAGAGAGAGAGAGAGAGAGAGAGAGAGAGAGAGAGAGAGAGAGAGAGAGAGAGAGAGAGAGAGAGAGAGAGAGAAGGGGGGATGAGAAACTTTTCCAATATCGAGTCGCTGAAACCATCAAGTTTCTAAATCCCCCATCCCCTTCTTTTTTCGCCTTAAGCACCTGGGGAGTTTACGGTCCTGCCTGCCTCCCCCCCCCCCCCCCTTTTTTTTGCCTTAATGAGCATCAAACCACAAGGCTTATCTAAAGATGCCATATTGGGTAACATTTTCATTCTATCAAACTTGCCGTCAGTCTCAATTATCGATGACTTCAAACTCCTCGGAGAGAGCACGCTGAAGAGGAAGAAAAGGGGAGCGCAGAATGGCTGCTTTGCTTTCAAACTGTACAGGGGAAAGCAACATTTGCCACGTTCGTGTTGTATTTTAAAGATTCTGACTAAAATAGCACCGCATTGGTACGGTCGCGAAGCCAGGAGGGAGATATAATCAATGTAAGAAGCTTGGGCTGGGTAGGTAAGGGCTTAACGACTGCGGCAAATATTTGTTTAAAAGATTTATAAAGGAGGAAAGCATCCTTCTAGGAAAATACGAGATTACACGCGCACAGATTTGGGGATTTAGACAAAATGAAATATCATGCGAGATAAACGGTTTGTAACTACCTCAACGTCTGTCTATCTCTTCTCTATATCTCATCTCCCCCATCCCTTGGTTTTTTTTTTTTGTTTTTGTTTTTTTTTTTTTTGTTTGCAAGAGACATAAGTATACATCAACAAAAACACCCTTCAGAACAAATAGCTTTGACTAATTATTGCTTGAACCCTTACTGCCTTTGGTTGTGTAACTAAAAATAATAATAATAAAAAAAAAAAAAAAAAAAAATTACGAGCAGCGCAGAATGATGTCAGAATCAATTCTTGGCAAGCCTGTGGGCCAGTCGTAAAACAACCGGAGTAAACCCAAGCGAAATGACCGCTATTCTTAAAGAGGTCTGTGCGATAGGATCTTCTTCGAAAACTATGACCAAGACAAATTTTAAAAGGACTGGCATACATACTTTACGAATCGGTAATTTTATCAAGGGAAACCACCTGAGAAGGGGGACGCGCAAAGAGCGAAGAGTAGAATTATGACAAAACAAAGCGAAATCTTAACAGTACATATAATACAAGTACAGCCGCAAATAGTGAGACAAAAGAGCGGGAATTAAATAAGATAATTATTGAGAGAGAAACAGGTACAGAACTAAGTAGGTAGAGAGAAATAATGCAATAACCAGATTTGGCCATATCGAAAGGGTAACGACAAGACCATAATAATGGAATAATTAGAAAAAAAAAACAAAAAAACAACGGAATGATGCATTTGAACTGGCACATGCTTGTAAAGAATTTCATTTATTAATGTCTATAACAGTAACACTAATAAATCAATGAACAGCTATTTCGCCACACACGGAAAAAAGTTTCGGGGCCGCCCTTTAACAACACTACCAGTCGTCCTCAACAAAGACCTATCAAGACTACAAGAAAACACACTACAACTCACAACTAGGGAAGACCTCGAACACCTAAGATGCATCGCCCAGAACAGACAGCAATGGAGAGAACTGTCGACGAGAATCCGAAAAGCTGCCGAAGCGCCCCCGTCGGAGGACTGAGACGCGGAAGGCCCTAAGTCAGTCAGTAAGTCATAACAGTAATATATGCCGCAGTGAGGATACAAAATTTTTATCTAATAGCGATGGAACAGATGGCTATAATTATAATTATACTGAAATGGAGTCGCACTCTGAAAATTTCATTTTAATTTTGAATAATTACTCAGATAAAAAAAAAACCAAAATAACTGCTACTTCTCATTTGCAGTCCTATAATACGTTGTCCCTCGAAGAAATTGTGACCGGAGGCTTGGCCCGGAGGAGGTCAAGTTTGCTGATTGGTTGTGATTTTCGCTGTGCCAAAATTTACTAGGTGGTGATAGAGAAATGGATTGATTGGTAATCTAAACCTTGCTCATCTAACTGATCCTTGATCATTCTGTTGAGTTTTCCAAATAGTTCTGGATCCCAAGCAATATTTTGAGAATCATGTTCTCGTGACAGTCTAGATTTAGTAAGCCATCAATTTTGTCTTCACCAAATGCGGGACAGTTTCATCTGAAATACTTTTTTGCGGCATGGTTCAAGTTTCAGAGCTGGGTTCCGGCTGCTATACATCTGATTCTTCATAAATAATTGTAGATTTAAAGACTTATGACGAGGAAGTGAAGGTTTATTCATATTTATGCATGGAAAAGTCTAGCGCTATGAAACGTTTGCCAAAAAATGTCTCCCGTCTCTGTGAGATCGATTGGGAAAAGAGAAATTCGAAAAGACGACAGCAAATGGAAGTAGAATGCGCGAGTTGACATTGATTGACGAATGTTCAGAAAGACAGTGGAAGTGGAGAGGGCTGCGCGCCGACCTACACAAACTGTTTCCTCTTGTCGGAAGTCTCCAATTGGGACCGTATAGTTACTAGAGAGGAAAGATGGCTCGCTCTCACCACAGACAAGTCTCGGGAGAACGAATCGCCCCGAGGTGAATGATGGTATAGATCTACAGGCTGGAATGGTGTGCCGACTTAAGTTTTATTTTCCCAGAATCGTGGTAATGTCGGGTAGGTCAAGATTTTGAGATTGATCGAATCGTGAAACAAGATAGCCTCACGCAAACTTTTAGACACTTGAGGTCTCATGAAAGTAGAGGGGTTTCATACTTTCACGATTTAGCAAAGACCAAGCTGCGAATTCAGGCGAGCAACATAACCCACAGAGTATACGCAAAAAGAATATGAGGGCATAAACAGGGATGAGAGACGGATGACTTTAAGCAGATTACTGAAGATATAGCGGTTTTTTTCCTTATGCGAAATCTTCAATCGTTTTCTAGGTCAGTGGTAAGCGAGATGATCCCAGAATTAGTTTGCTAAATTGGTGGATTCCACGAAGCGGCCTCGGAATCGATTTTGTCACATCACAAGAGGGAAACTCCAAGTTGCTGAGCAGATTCATAAATTCAGGAATTACGCTTGCCGCCCAAGAGAAGACGAAAAGAAAATTTTTAAAAATCGAAGATTTTACCCGCAAGTGAATAGGCCTATAAGTAGCAGACTCTCCATCGTGCCAGAAGAATGTTTCACCATTCTAACCAGTTCTTTTTCATGAGCCAAAAAAGTTTTTCTAGTGCCCAGCCTCTTCCGCCACATAGAGTTCTCATGGAGTGACGTCAAACATTACGAAGCACTAATCAATACTAGCATCAATCCAATCACTGGAACAATGCGCTAAACAACGACGTGGACAATGGAAATATTTTCAATATGCCATGCCCGCAATAAAATCATCTTAGCAATACAAGCTCTTGAATCTGCAGCATCAAAATAAAATGAATATCGTAGCCGCACAATTGTGTCTTGCAATTGAAATAAAATTCAAAAATTGGAATTAACAATACCCCTTTGTATGATCCTATTACTCTGGTCTAAGAGCTTTAACTGATATTACCTTTAGAAAATTTATCAGCCTAGTCTTTTGTAAACATAACTCACAAAACATGACTGTGGGTTCAATTTCTTTGCTTATTTAGTAATATAATAAATAAAAAAGCCAATCCTCTATGGCGCATGTAAAATGTAATTGTTACCTAATAAACATTGGATATCGTATCGTAATTTATTGATATATTTTTTCCTCTTTTATAAAATAACATTTTTGTGTAAATTTACGAAGGTCTCCGATCTTTCACACGAACAGAACATTATTTGAAGAATTCAATCAATTTGTATTCTCGCCCCCAAACTGAGGAAATATTATATTTGCTCTGAATCACAATGTCGAACTTCTTTGTCTTAACATGATGTTGAACACATCTCTTTTTAAAAGAAGGAAGTTTTATCTCTGCGATACCGAGACAAATATTGCTCGTCGATAGTGAAACCAATAATTATCAGGTGAAAAACGAGAGGTCGATTTGGCAAATACAATAATAACAAATGTGCGGTCCTATATTCGATTGGTGATGTTTAACCCAGACGATGTTGTTGCCAACCGGTATCGATTTCCAATGGATGGATAGAAGACGAGAAATGTCCGCCATTCCACCCATCGAATACGATGGATTAGCAAACTTTTGTTGATGTCAGCTTGGTAACAATAGCAGCGTTTCCACCTCTATCAGTCTGGCTGATCCGATCTTAAGACTGACTTTATGAACTATTGTGCAGTGCACTTCGATAGCTCTAAATGTTAGAGTGGGTGAATGAAACCAATTCAAATATGTGATATGAAAAGCGACACATTAATTATTTTTTTTTTCTCAATACGTACACTTGGGTTCAATCTGGTGTTCTGTGTTACCGCAGACAAAACTAAACAGGCAACAATCTGCATTGTCAAAATGTGTCTAGAATAGAAATCGAGCATTAGTTGATACGATTTAAAAAGTGTTTCATCCAAAATATGCACAATTAAAACGTATTAGGGAATAATTTAAACATATTTAAAAAAAAAAACAAACACACACACAAAAATAAAGTCCAAAAGCAGAAAACAAGAAATGTGTTGATTCAGTCTTCATATATGTTCCAAATGATTAAACCGTTATATGGTAATTCAGGCAAACGTAATATTTTAGAATAGATTAGTTTTCCTGTCACGTTTGTATTGGAGCCCTCTGGGGCGTAAATTGATTGTTTTCTTTACAAGCCCGGTGCATATATTTAATCCTTGCAAGGCTTAGAGGCTGGGAAAAAAGCAAGACGATGGCAAGGGTGAAGAACGGAGGTAACAGGCAATCGCAAATTTATGTAACGATAAAAAGGGAAGGAATGGGAAGGAAGAGAGAGAGAGAGAGAGAGAGAGAGAGAGAGAGAGAGAGAGAGAGAGAGAGAGAGAGAGAGAGAGAGAGAGAGAGAGAGAGAGAGAGAGAGAGAGAGAGAGAGAGAGAGAGAGAGAGAGAGAGAGAACACGAACATGACAGAATCGTAAGTTATTGCACAAGAAATCACGGTCTACATGTACATGTTTTAGGTGCACACTTAAAACTATTTCTAAGTCGGCAGCGCTCTCAAACTTCTATGGAATTTCCGTTCCCAAGTGTCAATAACTCTATGTTTACTCACCGCAGATATCAGGCAGCAATAAAGAGCGGTTATAGCAGCGCGAGCGGCTCCGGCTCCTCTGCTGGTGCTGGCGGATCAGCATGTCCTCCCAGCCGTGGAACTGATACGGCTGCAGACAGTCCTCTGAGGACGCAAGAGGGGTCGAGGTGGACGCCGACGATGTCGAGGACGAAGACGTCCATGACGTGTTAGAGCCCCAAAGGGTGTGGAAAGAACTCCGACGCACGGCGCTGCGCACGCTATTGATGTGCAAGAGCATGTTGTCATCCATGGTGTATGCTGGGTAGTTTTATTGTGAGGTATATCTATATCTCTTCCTCCTCCTCCTTTTCTCTCTCGCTCTGTCTTATCTTTACCCAAAGGTACTAGCGAATTAAATATGTTTTATGGTTTGAACATGTTTATATTTAGAGTATCGAAGTAAGAAATCAGCTAACAGATTGTCAGAACTGACTGTATGAGGCTTTTACTGACACAGTGGCTGTATCTGTCGGTCTAAATTTCTTAATTGATGACGTCCACTAAGTCTGTCGCAGGCTTATAGACACGTTATACAAATTACACATGTCTTATCAATAATCAGTTGGACAAAGATCGACGTCAACGCACTGCTTTCATTGAATTAGAGATTGCCTTTGACATTTGTGGGCAATAGCTGTGATTTACATCTTGATAGAACGGTCAGTGCAATAGTTGTTTAACTTGTGAGTCGACAAAGTTTTTGAACCAATAGTCTTTGATGTGTTCTAAACAAAGATTTAGATAAACCGTTATAAATGTGAACACGAAAAAAAAAAAGTTTTCGTGCATTAATTATTTAACAGAAAGAATACACAAAGGAAAAATCAACCGGTTAACTCAAATATCAATCATCGATTTTCGATCAAAATGGAGCTATTTGCCCCTTTAAGGGTCCAATCTAAAATGAGCTATTTTCTTTCAGTGGGAGCCATTAACGATTTCAAATGTTTAAAGAAGGACACAATTATTATCTTTTCCAACGATTCTGGGAAAAAACATGATTATAAGCACATAATTCATGCCTTTTGAAATCCTCATACTTCTCCTTCTACGTTCGCCCAAGCTTACAAATTTACCTCCAAGAAATACACTGAAATATCATATGGTGTCAGGCTGCGGCACAGTTTTTATATAGAAGGAAAACGTCCTTTTCATTGTGGTATTTGCAAATAGATATCACTCTCTAAAACCACTACTTAAATAAAACTGGTAGACGGGGGAAAAAATTAATAAATAAAACACCTCAAGAACGGGATAGAATCACATTTTTTATAATAAATAACAATAAAAACTTAATCGGCTTCCAAAATATCACCGATGCTGAAACTTGAGTACACGATTGGTTTTATCATAACACTAACCAATTTTAAAAGTACTTGAATATTTCGCTGCATCGAAAAATCTTAAATCTACACTTAAAGACAATTTAGCAAAATATTCAAATCAAAGGGGTCAAAAGAAACGGAATATAAGATTATAATTCGCGGGAACACAACGCTGCTCATACACAACACGTGGGGCAACATAAGACTTGCGTCCGTCTGTGGATCCGTCACTTTATTTCACAATCCAAATACCAAGCGGGTGGCATTGAAACAGATACTGATAACAAGTAGATCCCACACAGGCTTAACCAAGATACGCTCAATAAACACAAACATAGCAGGTCATCAAAACGGTGGAATGGTTAGCACTTAATAAGCCTTAAAAAAAAAAAAAAATTCGACTCGTTTTGCACACAGCTTAGTTCCTTTTCCCTGACAGAGGGGGAGAAAAACGTTGCATTCCGACAGCTGCCTGAGAACCCCGCCCGACCGTACACGCAACTGCCTCATTGGCTCGGATGTTAGCGGAAATGACTTTATGTCGAACACGCTTGAGACTGTCACCGAGCACTTAGTGCATTTATCCGTTTGTGTGTGTGTGTGGAGAGAGAGAGAGAGAGAGAGAGAGAGAGAGAGAGAGAGAGAGAGAGAGAGAGAGAGAGAGAGAGAGAGAGAGAGAGAGAGAGAGAGAGCTGCCAACTTTTGAAAAGGCAAATGCAGATTTTATAGCGTAATAAATAAATTTCGTCTGCAAACTTAGTAGATGATGTAGCCTATAATTCAGAACATTTATTACTATTCATTTTAAAACAAACTAAATATGATTTTCTGTTATCATAACTTTAAAAAAATACACCATGGCTGCGAGACATGAGCGGTCCACCAAGCACCTACTTTTACGTCCTATTAGCGGGATACTGCCAAATACGTACGTTTTAGCACCGATACGGAAAGACGTACTCGAAAGCCGAAGTACATACGAAATACGTATGTTACATACTGGTTGGCAGATTAGCAGTATCGTACACACGTGAAGTTACAACACGAACTTTGTGATAAGAACAACTTTCAAAGCTTACTCATACATTGCGATATTCCTTCAACCGAGTGTGTCCGACAAATCTCATTGTTTTTCTTATCTTTTAATCTTTACTTTATAATATCACTTTCATTATAGTCGCAATTAAAATTACTCTTATTACTATAATTGTTGTTGTTGTTGTTGTTGTTGTTATAGTCGCAATTAACAATACTCTTATTACTGTAATTCTTGTTATTGTTGTTGTTTTTCTTCTTCTTCTTCTTCTCCTTCGTCGTCGACGTCGTTGTCGTCGTCTTCTTCTTCTTCTTCTTCTTGCTGGTGCGGCCCGTTAAAGTTGCTATCTTTACTCGAATGTTGCTGCTTAAACTAAGTATAAAATAAACAGCGATCCTGTTTCGAAACAGCAATATAAAAAGCCAAACTTTGAACTAAACAGAGCAAAAGTGAGCTGCTGCTGAATAACAGATGTGGTTGAAACAAAAATGCGAAATATAACAAGAAGCATAGGGATGGAAAATTAAAAAAAAAAAAGGGTAACGATGAAGGTCATAAAAGGTTTGAAAGAAAAAAAAATAAACAAATAAAGATCTAAACAATGGGGATCATGATACCAAAAGATAAATTAAAAAAAAAAAACCAAACCTATAATTGTTAATATTGTGGGGTGAAGATTAGCAGCACCAATAGAAAAGAGAGAATATAGTCAAATGGAAGAAAGAAAATCGACGAGATGCGACGAACCCTAGCGAAAACCAATAAATTTTGCAAACAATGGTCAGGTTGTCCCGGACTATGTCATTTCGCTAACGTGAAAAAGGTTAAAATGACCGAATACTTGTTGTAATATGACTGTGGCATCAATTGCTCCGACGCATGAAAGGGTATGAAAATAACTGGCTTTCCAGGAAAAAAAATGACAAGCATGGAATATTTACGATAGCATATCAGAAAGCAGTTTAATATGTAGACAGATCATGTTGAAACATCTGGCGCGAAATGCAAGCCAATCAGGCGCACGAGCACCATATCGTTCCAAATTAATGTTTGAGAAACTCTCCAGGGAATATTAACCGATCCCATTGTTCAATCAACATTGATCAAGTAAACACGGAGACCTCTCATGGGCTTTTTTGTGTAACACGTGTAATCAGGCGTATTGTGGCCAGTCCAGTGACGACCAAAAATACAGCATTCACAAAAAGGCGGCCCCATCCAAATAAGTTAATGTAATGTACGGTTGAGGGCCGGGGCAGGAAGGAGAGTAGCGCAATCATGATTCTGATCGAAAAATAAACTAGAAGAATACGTTCGGATTCGTAAGCTTTGAGCGCGAAAAAAATGCTATCGATGTAAAACGGATAAATAAAAAAGATAAATTAAAAAAAAAAAAAAAAACAGCAACAAAGAACTTTAATTGTGGGATGAAATTTAGCAGCCCCCAATAGAAAAGATTCCATAGAGTTAACAATGAGAAGGATATACTAAGATGAAAGAAACACAACAAATGCAGAGAGAGAGAGAGAGAGAGAGAGAGAGAGAGAGAGAGAGAGAGAGAGAGAGAGAGAGAGAGAGAGAGAGAGAGAGAGAGAGAGAGAGAGAGAGAGAGAGAGAGAGAGAGAGAGAGAGAGAGAGAGAGAGAGAGAGAGAGAGAGAGAGAGAGAGAGAGAGAGAGAGAGAGAGAGAGAGAGAGAGAGGGAGGGAGGGGGGTATCCACTGGGAAATGACTTATCAATTTCTTCTCAACACACCACACACAATAGATTTAGAATCTTGAAGTTTTGAAAGGAAAGCTCAAAGTAAAAAAGTGTCCAAGTCCAACCGTCTTACGTCAAACAACGACGACTAGAGGCAACATTGATCGTCTTTCGACTCCTCAAAGCTTTAATTGGTTAATAGGGAGTCAAGAGACACAAAAAAAGTGGCGGCGAATTACAGTCTTTCACGCAGCAACCAGAGTCGTCTTTTCTTCGCAGGGGAACTAAAAACCTTTGCATCAGCAGCCGCAACAGAAGCCTGTCTTTTATTGTTCACGTTTAGATATATTTTTAAACCTAACACAGTCGTCACAGACCCATCGATTTTTCCTCTCTAACACAGACTCGTCCGAGTCGAGCTGTCGGGACGATGCTCAAATCTGGTAGAGGCGAACGATTATGATCGTGTGACAATTTGGAATTTCCATCCTTATATGCTTGAACAGAACCACGCACTTTTTCTTCCGAGCTTCTTGAAGTCTCCAAACTAAATCGACATTCAAAGCGATATGTTTGAATAACATTATTCTGCATGTAAGCGTCTTCCCAAGTTGATTTTGATATACATGTCCCATTTTGCAATAACCCTCAAAATATTGATGATCGATGGCAGTGGCAGTAAAACTCCTCATTGTAGCCATCCTCTCTTCTCTCTCTCTCTCTCTCTCTCTCTCTCTCTCTCTCTCTCTCTCTCTCTCTCTCTCTCTCTCTCTCCCCCCCCCAAAAAAAAAAAAAAAAAAAAGAAAAGAAAAAAATTCAAAGAAGAAAAGACAATTGAAAAAAAATAATAAAGACCCATTTCTTTCCTACAGAAACCGATATGTCGTTGCCCATTATATCAGGTTCTTCTTATGAAACCCTTTTCTCACTGTGAGTTACTTCATAAAAATCTCAAACTTTGAAATGTTTACTCTTTTCGAAAATGAGCTTATCAAATCTCTCAAGATCTATTGCCGCGAATAAGAGGAGTGGTTTATAAATCGATTACAAATAAATCATAAAACAAACATTGCTATTGTCAAGTAAAATCGATTCAAGCAGCATCTTTAAATCCATTAATAGAGCTTTGCAGATTCGAACTTATTCCCACTTGAGCAAGGTGAATAACATCAGGATAGACAGAGTAAACTTTTTGTAAAATGTCACCATGGAAAGGTCATGTTTGAATAAACCAATATAACTTGCAGATTATAGCCACAGGCTATAAGCACCCGCATTAACACACTAGGTCAAAAATTTATATTTTTTTTAAATCGCCAAATAATCACACGGCTTGGCCCTAACATTTTTTGCCATGACATTATGCAGGTAAACAGAACAATCAAATTTTTTATGTACTAAAGTGACAAAAATTTCGATGAGGAAAATCGAAACAAACACCGTCCTCTATCGATTACGTTTCACGCTTTTCACGTTGACTTTTATGGAATAAGTCTGTAGTTGTATAACAGGTTCGTGTAATTGTATAACAGATTCGTGTAATTGTATAACAGGTTCGTGTAATTGTATAACAGATTCGTGTAATTGTATAACAGATTCGTGTAATTGTAAAACAGGTTCGTGTAGTTGTATAACAGATTCGTGTAGTTGTATAACAGATTCGTGTAATTGTATAACAGGTTGGTGTAATTGTATAACAGGTTCGTGTAGTTGTATAACAGGTTCGTGTAATTGTATAACAGATTCGTGTAATTGTATAACAGGTTCGTGTAATTGTATAACAGATTCGTGTAATTGTATAACAGATTCGTGTAATTGTGTAACAGGTTCGTGTAATCGTATAAAAGGTTCGTGTAATCGAATAACAGATTCGTGTTATCGTATAACAGATTCGTGTAATTGTATAACAGGTTCGTGTAATTGTATAACAGGTTCGTGTAATTGTATAACAGATTCGTGTAATTGTATAACAGATTCGTGTAATTGTATAACAGGTTCGTGTAATTGTATAACAGATTCGTGTAATTGTATAACAGGTTCGTGTAATTGTATAACAGGTTCGTGTAATTGTATAACAGATTCGTGTAATTGTATAACAGATTCGTGTAATTGTATAACAGATTCGTTACTGAATTAAAGACGTGTTCTGGTGACATAAAGTTAACGAAAGAACGAGAAGTCCCCGCTCCTCTCAAACATTTTGTACGTGACTCATATTTATGGGGATAAGTCAAAGTAGATTCGATGAATTTATTTCTGAAATAATAAATATTAAGTTTAATATAATTATAAAATAACTTATGAGAATAAACTTGATGTGGAAATATGGAGGCCTTCGGATTTCATTACCAAAAAAAAAAAAAAACCAATGAAGGATCTAGTGACCAATAATTATTAATATCAATTGCCATAGCGCCACTGCAATGACGTTGAAGAACAGCTAACAAGAAAAATATTTTTTGGGAATGCTAATCAAGGCTAAGTGGTAGATATTTATTTTTTGCATTGATAACTAGGATTCATGTCATGGGTCGAGTAGAATGGTGATACTTTAAAAAAAAAAAAAAAAGGAAGCCGACTCAGGTTTGTGAAGGTAAAAACTTCAAATTGACCGTATCGATTCCCAAAAAATGGATTATTTCTTGGTCTTTTTCTCCCAAATGCATTTGTTCGTTTTTTGCAGATGATATATCGTTCTTTGACATTTTTTAATTTTCATGTAAGAACCTCTAGCAAGAACGAGAAGAATAAATGTAAAGATACGGAGGACAAAGATCAGATGATGTAAAGAGACGCAAGAGGAGCTGAGGGAGCTGACAATCGGCCACGAAGAACAGTCACGTCAAAATGAAAGTCCGAGAGAAGCACCCAGGAAACATAAAGCCTACCTAACTATCATACTAAATCCAAACCTTATCATGTTTCTCATATCTTCTCTCTCTAAATATATACAGCCGCTCTATCTTATTCATGAAGAAGGGATAAGCCCTTCATCTGTCTCAATCTACGATCTCCAGTCTCGCTATAATTATAGGACACAGACCATCCCCTGCTTCCTCGCAAATCCCTCTCAAAACCGCTAAGTACGGACTTTCTACTCAATTCAAGCCGTTCGCAAACAACGTTTACATCATAATTTCCTCGACCTATCTGAAAATGATGGATAGCATATAAAAGAAAAATAACAAAAAAAAAAAAAAAAAAAACTACTAGATTATATTTCGCCCACTCGGTTGGACTCATTTAAGTTTATTGCACATAAGTTTGAATTATAAGATGCCCAGTACAAAGATGTCAGGTGAGATGGAACGAGTATGTTAAGGTCTTCACCCTAGCACCAGTTTAAATTGAAGTTCATTGCATCTCAAAATCTCAGTTGACCACGATATTGAGATCCAGTACCTTATATTCAAGAGTTTTTTTTTTCTGCCTCTTTCTTTCTTTTCTGATTTTTGAGTACTTACGAAGCTTCTTTTATTATATATATTAAAAAAAAAAACAAAAAAAAAAACCACTGAAACCTTTCGTTACATAGTCAAATATCTTGAAGGTTCATATAAACAATGACAATAATGAAGAAAAATAGCGAGAGAAGAAGAAATTGAAATTCAAAATTCATCTGGAGAAGCACCATGCTCAAGATAGCCTTCTGGAAAATGCAATGACTTAAAACAATTCATGGCCATTTGTTATCGCAAGAGCAATAAGCAAAATGTTGATAGAGCTATGACAAGATAATTCAAATCATAATATGAATTTCATCACAAATTTTATATGGAAAAGAGAGGTCTCTCTTCCACTTGGTATTAGTATAATTATAAAAAGAGAAAGTTACTGATGCAAAATCGCGCGAGCAAAATTATTATAAATTATTGATACATTCTATATCTGATATCAATTAAAAAAATGATGTGGGAAATACTAGCGTCAACCTGCTGTTATACAATGCATGCGATAAAACAGCTACCCGCCTTTTCCGCTGTTTGAAAAGTGTAAATAATACTTCATTTTTCTAGGAAACGAAATAAATATTTAGAAACCGCGGGAAAGTCTTGTGACATTAGGACAAAAACATCGAATCGTGTAGATTATCATCTCGCCACAGGCTTTCATGTCATGACGAGATGATCACAAGGAAACAGAAAAATGTATCCAGAACTTTGCGTCTATTGATTTTTTCAAGCTACCAGAGTGAGTGCTCTGGGCAGAACAGAGCGCCAGTCCACATTCTAATCTACATAGGCTGACGGTATCCTTCGTCCACGGCTAGGTCTAGCCTTTGAGGCGCTGATTTCAATCCTACCTAAACGACAGGCGGCTGGTACTCTGCGCATAAAAAGCTGCCATTTTCTCCTCGCAGAGCAATTATGGTCCATGGGGAACTCCAGTGATTTTATCTTTACATATCACGATTAGTTGAAATCTATCTTGCAACGGTTGCCATAGGGTTGTTTGTCTTGGTATATTTTTTTTTAATCTCTATTCCTTCCTTGAAAAAGTCAGCTTTTAGTGAGTACTGAAAAGAGATGCCAATGGCTTTTCTTTACTTTTGAAAACATTCCGATCGCAGATTGCAAAAGGTTTGTATTCTTTCTATAAAAAAAAAAAAAGATATAATCAGAGGAAAGTTTCGTTATGTTAGTGAAAGGTAGTAATTCTACCAACTTAGCGAGTCGCAAAGCTGCTTATTGGGAACCCTACAGAACGAATTAAAAAAAAAATCCATAGAAAACTATCACGATTCATGAACAATTTTGGCCCAAATAATTGCTCCTGTTATTTAGTCTTTACATACCACAACAAAAATATTACCCACGCCCTAAGAAGTTGCGAATATGCTGTCCGTAATTCACATTTGTATATTATTTAAAAAAAAACAACAAAAAAACAAAACACTCTCAGACTGTATGCCTCTAGGTATTAGTTCTTTTTATGATCATCAACATCATCATCATTATCATTATTGTTGTTATTGTTTTTAAAAATATTAATAATAACAACAACAACAACAACAACAACAACAACAACAACAACAACAACAACAACAACAATAAATATTATTATTATTATTATTATTATTATTATGATTATTATTATTAATTATATTATTATTATTATTATTATTATTATTATTATTATTATTATTATTATTATTATTATTAATGATATTTTTTTATCATTCCGCTGAGTTTTGTCCAGATTGACGTTGTTGCTGATTCTGGTTTCAAAGTAAATGGCCCACTTTTTAATATGTTCTTTTACATTGATTTTCAGTGGCAACAAGTTGCATGATTTACTCGAAGGATTCCCTTTCACGAGTCATTAATGTCTTTTTACTGCGGGCAATGATCGCAGATGCTGTAGAAGTTTGCAACTGTGGCGGCTATCAAAAAGCGCCTGTTCTTATCTTGATACATAGGACCCACCCAAAAAGTCCTTAGACGCGTTTCTTCTCACAAACGACCTTAGAAATCTAAGAATGAAGACAGCTGGTAAAGACAATATCAAGAAACACTAAAGAGCGCAACAATTTTTACGCGTTTAAGGAGTGCTTAGAGATATCTCCGTTGAAATAATGAACGAATGCAGAGCTTTCTTTGGTAATAACATATTTTTAAAAAAGTCCATGAAAAGATTACAAATAATGCAAAATAAAATTTTTAATCGACACCTGAAGATTTAAAAAAAAAAAAAAAAAAAAGAGGAAAGGTGAACTAGATGAAAATACTCAAGTGTAAGCTGAATACAGAAATGAAGACAAAAGTACATTCGCCACTGATGGCCGCTGATGTGTAATTCATTGGGAGTTCTTAGCTAAAAGATCACAATTTATCAGAGCCCAAGGCCAAACGGCCTGTTTACTTGCGAGCGTGCTATTTATCAACCAGATCTAGCTTCTAGACGCTATTCAAGCAATTAAGAGCGCACGACACTGTTGCTTAGGAAAACAGACTTGCGGTAGAGTACTATACTACCACAAGATGTAAATAACGCGGAAAAAAACAATGTATCCTTATCAGCCACATTTTCTAATCATGGTTTATCATCTTCAGCACAGGTGTGCATAAATCCTTTTATACCATAGAGGAACAAAGAATTAAATGAATTTAAAAAAAAATAGCAAGACGTTGGGTCGATTAGTAAAAGAAGATATGTACGTTGAAATAGAAGTAGGCAATTAATGAAGAAGAAGAAGAAGAAGAAGAAGAAAAAAACGCGATTTGCGGCTGTATTTAACCAGGTAATGACCAAGATAAACAAAACGCACAAACATGATATATATATATATATATATATATATATATATATATATATAGAGAGAGAGAGAGAGAGAGAGAGAGAGAGAGAGAGAGAGAGAGAGAGAGAGAGAGAGAGAGAGAGAGAGAGAGAGAGAGAGAGAGACTCTGGACATAGTCTAAAGAGGAATCTTATAAGACCTTTAATTATTTCACAGTAAATCCCGCCATCTTCAAAAAAATCAAATGAAACTGTTAATGATAAATATTTTAAGACCAATTGTTTCAAATTATTTTGGAAGCAATTTTCACCTTTTGGGAAAGATAATCATAGGAATAGTTTTATGATGACGCATTTTAGGAGAAATGAAACTCCTTGGTTTACCTTTACAGTTGCCAACTCACAGTACAAAATTTTGTTCCATTGAAGACATACTTTTTATTTTATCCGGTAAAAGAATTTCGCACGACTTTTGCAATCTGATGACGCATTAAAAAAAAAAAAAAAAAGTACTCCGTGGTTCACGTTTACTTGCCGCATCACAATAAAACGGTTGTTTCAAAGCCAGCCAGGAATCAGATGCTGTCCTGCCATAGCCGCAAAAGCAAGTAATCAGAGCAGGCAAAGTCTTAAGAAACAAGGCGGCGTAGTTATGTGTTACGTCAAATCGTATTGCGTTATTAGTTCATATTGTTGAACGATTTAAGAAAAAAAAATGAGTACAGAAAAATGTAAGTAGAACAATGGCCCTGGGAAACTCATTTTTGTCTTAAATTCATTCGATCCAACAGAAACAATACCATTTAACTACGGGCACACAAAATTTCTAGGAGAAATACAGATGAAAAGGCATTTAAGGAAGGAAGGGATTAAAAAAATGCATTGATCCACTCGGGACTAGAACTTGATAATCTATAATTAATTACACTGGCGATACACAAACTGGGTACGGGGGTGCACAACAAAAGTTGCTTCACAATAAGAATAGTTAACTGCTTTTGTAAAAATCCAAATCTTTAACAGATTCTTTACAATAGTCATTATCATGCAGATTTAAATAAATGCGCGACTAAGAATTCCCGCAAGGCAGTGCACTTTTATGCACATAAGGCTAAAATTAACAGCTTTCTAGTAAGCATTTAGAAGGATCTAAAAACAGATTGGGAAAGTACGGAATTAGTCGATTTACTTTATTATTTTACGCCTTTAACTTTAAAATGAACCGTATCTCGGTTAGGAAACTTTCTCCTCTCAATTTTAATGTACATTGGACGCAGGTTGTCTGTTGGTACTTATTAATAATTATATAACCTTTAGCTAGCACTCTTCCGTCAAATATGTTCGCACATACATTTATTTTTAAAGCTAATACGAATAAAAATCAGTGGGAAGCCGGTCTAGTCGGCGCACTTGGTATATCGTCAGCATCTAGATGTCGAGATAACTAGCTCTGCTGGTGGGTCTATTCGCCAACACTTTGCAGCTGGTTGGCACGTTTCGACCGATTGGAAAATCAGAAGAGAAAAACTTAAGAAAATATATGCAAGGCTCAAAGCTGATAAGTAAAATACTGACGCACCCTGCACGATTGAGAGATTCAGTGAACTTAAGCTGATTACTTTTGAGATCAATTGGGTTTGGACCACTTGTGTTTGGATGAAAATTATCGAAGAATATTTAGTTTTAAAAAAATTCATGTCACAATCAACTAAAGCAATAATGATATGTTCAAAACCTAATTCTGATTTAGAAAATATAGTCAGGTGGACAGAATACCGACTTGGGAAGACATGAAAATATTCACGGCTAAAAATGTATACGTTATCACACAGACACACACATATATGTGTGTGTGTGTGTGTGTGTATATGTATATATATATATATATATATATATATATATATATATATATATATATATATGTGTGTGTGTGTGTATATATATATATATATATATATTTAATTATTATTATTAAACGAGCAATAATGAAGAAGCATGTGGACATTATAAAACTAATCATACGATTCGCTCTGAGAATAGAGACATTAGTGTGGACTCGGCACCCAAGATCCGTCATCATTAGCCCGGACAATGAACAGTCTTCAGCTTCCTGTTCGCTGGTCATTCGGCACAATCAAGATGCTCCAATATACCAGAGTTACACTTGAGTACTGAGTGAACACGCTAGAAAGAAAATTAATATCTCAATTATGCATGAACTCTTTCCATATATAAACTTGTTAACAATCAATGAGAGGCGATTGCTCCAACTCATCATTTTACTAAACTAGCGTATAGCGTGTATCCAATGAGCAGAGAATGAACGCCTTGAATGTCACCACACTGAATCACACTTTGTTACATCGATAACCGACACTGCTAAAAATCAGAGCCGACATACTTTTCCTGTGAAATAGTTCGGCAGTTACAATCCTGACATATCATCTTGATTAAGAAATATTTCAAAAACACAATTTTCAACCATAAGAGTTTTACCCTCCAGTTTCAAATGGCCTCTCCCAAAAAGGAAATAACATCCATTGTCATCAAAGAACTAACTGGGCCTTCTTCATCGCCTCAGATATAATATGGACATTCAGAAATATGAGGGGAAAAACAACTTACTCCTCTTGATCTAACATTGCATAGATCTATCATTTCGATTACACGACAGGCCTATCTTCCAGGTAATTGTCGGTTTGCCGATCGAATCCCCACGATGCTACCTGTCTCCGTTCTAGATTTAGAACCACTTTCTTCTAACTCACGTTTTAGCATAAACAGGGGCAGCGTGCGAAAGTTGTAATGATAGCACTTAATAATCGCTGGCGCAAATCTACACAAGAGCAAGTATGACGGGGAGGGCCCTCACTGCATAGCACGTTGTTGAAAGGGACGTAACTGTTATAAACAACGGGCGAGAGGCAGGCGGCGAGGCGCGCAACGCCCCGGAATAGGAAGGAAAAGAGAGAGAGAGCTCAGTTATCACCGCGTTAAAAAACAAACTGAAGCCTTGGTTTATTGCGTTTTCCCTCTCGATCGATCAGAGCAGATTCTCACATTGTTGGGTTGCAGGTAAAGATGTGCTTCAGAGTCTTGGTACGGAGACATTACTATCGTTATAAAAGCATTCATTGCGGCAATTGGGAGACGAGTGAGTGTGGTGTAAATATAGCTTCCGTCCCAACTTAAAATGCAATAAAAAAAAAAAAAAGAAAGAAAAGAAATAAATGATTGAAACAAAAAGAATTAAAGCAGAAGGGGAGGAAAGATCCCTGATCTGCTTGTATATAAAAACAAAAAGGGTTAGTGCCGCTGAGCAAGAAAGGTCGAAATCGATTCGGCGCTCTTTAGGAAGACTCGAGCTGGAACTCAGGCTAATGACTTTCCTGCTGCCCAGACACCCGACAGAGAATATTGGCGTAACTCTTACACGCTCTGCTTGATAAGATACCCGAACAGACAATGTGAGTAAGAAATACGAGGAAAAACTGGGTGGTGGCCACACAAGATGGGAGGGCTCTCTCTCTCTCTCTCTCTCTCTCTCTCTCTCTCTCTCTCTCTCTCTCTCTCTCTCTCTCTCTCTCTCTCTCTCTCTCTCTCTCTCTCTCTCTCTCTCTCTCTCTCCGTGCAAGCATTTCTGCCGCCGTTTCCAAGGCGACGGTCGGCGCATTGTGATGATGACAAGCCGCTCTTCAGGAGCCATTAGTCGGGACTGCTGGATACCGTGATGGGATGGGTGCTCAACTTGTCAAATCTTGACTCTGTCGCTCCCCTTCTTCCCCCCTCCTCTCTCTCTCTCTCTCTCTCTCTCTTTCCCCCCCCCCCTTCCTTCCTCCCGCCATCTGTAGCTTATTTCATCCCTTAATTTCTCCGTCTTTTCCATTTATTCTTCGCTATTCTCTGTTGATCCTTGTTTTAAAAAAAAATCGTTATTTAAAAACTACGGCATTGTTTGTAAACACACACACACACACACACAGCAAGACATCGCCTGCCATTAATTATTCGCGACCTCAGGAGTGGCTGTGACACACGGAAACATTCATCTCTTGTTTATGACGCAGATAATCTTTCCTTATTTTGAAAGTATAAACATTATTTCAAGAGCAAAAATCTCCGAAGTTGATTTCTTCTTAGCAAGGGGTAATCCGCATCCCCAAAGTGACTGCGGTTTGCTTTTGCTACTGCTGCTGATGATAAACCCAAACGCCCACCGACTCCCCGAACACAAACATTAAAAGGGAGGTTCAAAACAGACGACTTCATACTTGTTATTACCAGCTGGTCTCAACGGTCTAAACAAAAGAAATTACGTAATGGTTGCTGCTGACATTAATTTCTTACTGTAATGTTCTGGCAAGAGCAAAATTTTGATCGGTTGATCTGGAGGTAGAGTCGAAGAATGTGCTTTTCAAGCAATTGAAATTCGTGTCATTTCTCTTTCAAAAGAAGGTAGCTGGTCTAGAGTGGAAAAAAGGAACGATAACAACAAGAACAAAAAGTATTGTCTCATTATCTGTCATGTCGCTTTCCTCTGTGCAATGATATACAGACACTAAGGATTACAGAAAAGAATTAATCTTGACATAAGGAACAAGTTTTAGCAATCAGCGAAGGTAAAAAAAAAAAAAAAAAAAGGTCTTTGTCAAAAATGACAAAGACAGAAAAGGATATAGAGTGCTCACTAGCCAATATTCTACAAACTTTGATTTTAAAAAGATTTAAGATAGTTTGTTGCAGCATATTACAAAGTTAGAAAAGACAAAAAGTGCCCACCTGCAAATATAATTATTACACTTTTGATTAATTTCACAGAAGAGAAAAGAAAAACAAACAATTACCGATATTAAGATTAATCTTTTTCATGACATGATTCCATAATAATCTTAATTCAAGTTGAGGATCTTCTTGCATCTGAAAAGGTCAAATCCAGTAATCTGCCTAGATCAAAACACAAGATCCCCTAGTTTCATCTTTTCTTCAATGCTCCAAACCAGCGTAAGCAATATAAGAGCAGACATGTTTTTTCACACAGGATTCTTAATCTACTGTTCGGACATGGCCAATGAAGTAAGACATCAAGAGAAACTAAACGGTAGTGAAGTTCTCAGCTTCATTAAAGTGTGGAGATAATTGTTTGTCATAGAATACGATACAAAAATACTGGTTCTATCATGTGAAAAGGAGCAATTTTGTCGCTCGCAAATCTATGTAATTCCTATGTATTATTCTTTTGTAACACATTCCACAAATCGATTATGGCAAATGTCATGTCACATAAAATTCTTTACTTCAATAAAAGCTATCATAGACGTCACTATCATCAATAAACAACTCAGCTGTCGTCAACATCTTCTGCACCATCACATTCATCGTCGGCATCTCTATCAGGCACACCAGCATCATACTAGCTCAAAGTGGTCTTGCCTCCCCCTTAGTCTCTAGGAGCCTTAAACGAGGAAACGTCAGCATCAGTACCATCACCATAATCAATGTCAACACCGTCTTCCTTTACTTCTACCCTCTTCAAAAAATTCCCAGATAAGGGTTACGCCCGTCCAACCTGTTCGGTTTGCTCTCAAATTGACTGACGTGAAAGTTTCTCCTCTTTTTTTCATATCTCACCATGGTTGACAAGACATATGATTCGTGGTGTGCCCAATCAAAAATGTAAAAAAAAAAAACAAAAAAAAAAACAAAACATTTGTCGAAGTGTCAACCTTGTTTTCAGCCTTCATACTGGGCATCCACATTGAATTGTTTCCTGTTAAGTTTTTTAAAGTTGTATAAAACGGAACTGGATCGCGAAAGAAAACAAATTTTAAAGACATAATCGTCAGCACGATTCAAATTATGGCCTCAATAAACAACATAACAAAATGTGTCAGAAACGACGTTGGCGGTAAGTAATGAGACTGGCGTCAGAGCTGTCAATTATAATTACAGCTGCCAAATGTATTTTGTCTGCTAGAAGCTATTAAAATCTCAGATACATTCGTTGTCAACGGGAGACGCTTATCCATCGATTTCAGCTGCGTCTTGGGCATTCCTTTAGAGGGTCAGCTGTGAAAGGAAACGTAACAACTTCCGCCCACAGGCTGCCCGTCTTAACATCGATTCTTGTCGCTGAGGGGAAGACACGCCCAAGGAATCTTACGCCAAGTGGAAAGATGATAAGCAGGGAATAAGATCGACAGAGAAAGATAGTAGGTAGATAGATAGATAGATAGATAGATAGATAGATAGATAGATAGATAGATAGATAGATAGATAAATAGATAGATAGACAGATAGACAGACAGACAGACAGACAGACATAAACGCACAGAGAGAAAAGGGTCGAGGGTGAGAGAGACTAGGATAACAGTTAAATGGTGGTAGAAGAAGTAGAAGTAGAAGAAGAAGAAGAAGAAGAAGAAGAAGAAGAAGAAGAAGAAGAAGAAGAAGAAGAAGAAGAAGAAGAAGAAGAAGAAGAAGAGGAGGAGGAGGAGGAGGAGGAGGAGTAGGAGGAGGAGGAGAAGGAGGAGGAGGAGGAGGAGGAGGAGGAGGAGGAGGAGAAGAAGAAGAAGAAGAAGAAGAAGAAGAAGAAGAAGAAGAAGAAGAAGAAGAAGAAGAAGAAGAAGAAGAAGAAGAAGAAGAAGAAGAAGAAGTCTCAAAAAGGGTCAAATAGATAAAGAAAAATAGAGTAAGAGACCCAAGATGTACAAAGTAGACGTTGTGTGAGAGCAAAAAGGAAAATAAGACTAGATATATAGATAGTTGAATGCATGGAAATGTGTGTGTGTGTGTATATATATATATATAGAGAGAGAGAGAGAGAGAGAGAGAGAGAGAGAGAGAGAGAGAGAGAGAGAGAGAGAGAGAGAGAGAGAGAGAGAGAGAGAGAGAGAGAGAGAGAGAGAGAGAGAGAGAGAGAGAGAGAGAGAGAGAGAGATTTTAGGCCCATGCTAATAGACAGTTCTTAGCAGCTGATGGAAGGTAAGCTATAGACCCTCTTAACCTACCTCCTTGCAGGCCACAGAAAGTACTTAAGTCCTTACCTGCACTCGCCACGCGGGGGCTTCGGTACCACAACAGCCTTGACACGAGATAGAATCAACGATGGTTGGCTGTATTTTAAAGGTAAGTGTGCGATTTGGAGGATTGTAGGTAATGCGAGGGAGACTGATTAATTTTGGGTAAGGCAACAAGCCATGCGACCTTGTAAAAACGCCATCAGCATTCGCCGGCCAAAGTGCCGTCCATATTTTACAATGAGAAGGGATGACAAAATCAAACGTTAAAAAAAAAAAATCAACACCAAAGCAAAAACAAAAACAAAAAAACAACGCCATCCTTTTTTTATTTAAGGCAAATATTCAAAAGCCACGACATTTCATGCTCTCACTAAGTGAGGGTCACGGGTTTTTGTTTTTTTTTTGCATCCGAGCGCTAAGAATCCAAGCCCATTCGGCAGCATCTTAGACAAAACAAATCAAGTCAATCTATGCGCAACGAGGCTAGAGAGACTCCCGATCACTGATTGCAATTTGTAGAGATAGAGACGGAGATAGAATATATATATATATATATATATATATATATATATATATATATATATAGAGATGTATAGAGAGAGAGAGAGAGAGAGAGAGAGAGAGAGAGAGAGAGAGAGAGAGGGGGGGGGGGGGGAAGGGGGTATAGGAATGAATGGAGGAGCTTTCAGCACATCACCACAAAATACCAAATCATTACTGAACCTTGTATCTGTCGTGAGGCGATTATAAATACCCATCATTTTGACAACTCCCATAGCTTTGGGTGATTATGTTGTCAGCAGCGCGGAAAGACTTTTTGCCTCTTTATTTTCTGCCATGCAATATAAAGGAAAGAGACTGCCAGTGAGTCTAAGCAGAGATAAAGAACACTTCAAAATGATGACAATGATTGCTACAATGACTTTAATGGTCAAAAGATCACAATTCTGAAGAAAGTTAAAAACTATGTTGTCAAAAATGTCATAGGTATTATTTAAGGAATTGCGAGGATATTGATAAAATTACACACGTCATCAGATCAAATTAAGGGAGAGTGAGAATAAGATTTCCATTTAAAGTTATTCAGCTTTTTATTTTTATTTTATTTAATAAAGTGAATTAGATATTCGATGGAATGTATTGATGTCGACTTCATTTTAGCTAAGAATAAAAGAACAGCGGATTAAGCACATGAATTGACAGCTTGTATAATTAGTTTTAAATAAATCCTATCAAAGCCGAACAAAGCGAGCGTGATGATTAAAAAATATTTAGGAAATGAATCTGATCATATTTCTTTTCTTACATGTTGCAAACTAAGATTCAAAATTTAGAATTATCAAACGGCTGTGTGCCGTCTCCCCTCTTCCCTCTTTTCATCTGCCGCCTGGTCCACAGAATGATCCCACGTATAGCCCGCAGCAATCAGGAACCCAATCAAAAACATTACAGATAGACAGTGTCAGTCCTCGAAGAAATACCTATCGTTTATAATGACTCTCAAAGTTCAGCTCTACTTTCACTCAAACGGGGATGCTCACCATTCAGGCCTCAAAATAATATACCGACGATTTCAAAGGGGAAAAACTTTAATGGTCTTAAATAAAGGTCAAGTTTTGTAAGTACAATATATAAAAAAAAAAAATGGAGAATGATATCATCGTAATATATACATCAATAATAAATACCGCCATAGACAAAGGGCGTTGGGGAAAAGGGGAGTTTGCGAGATAGAGAGAGAGAGAGAGAGAGAGAGAGAGAGAGAGAGAGAGAGAGAGAGAGAGAGAGAGAGAGAGAGAGAGAGAGAGAGAGAGAGAGAGAGAGAGAGAGAGAGAGAGAGAGAGAGAGAGAGAGAACGGGAGAGAACGGGAGAGATAGAAAGATGTTACGACTGATCCCCATAAAAACACTGATGGCTGTGACATTGTTGACGGTGTTGGCAGAACCACAAAACGCGAGCTCGATCTGAGGCCAGCAAAAATCAATGCTAGGACGTCTCGAGACAGCAGTCCGTGGCGTCAATGATAGTCACCGGTCATGCCGCTATACTCAAAAGTACACAGCCGAAGATTTTGTTCGATTTATCGAAAATTAGCCCGTTCACAAGTGTGATGATAGGTTTCTCAAGCACATTTGATATATGTAATCAAACAAATGCATCCCAACTAATACTTAAAAAAAAAAAAAAAGAAAGAAAGAAAGAAAAAGAAAAAAAAATCCACTTCAAAATACAACATTTTATAACCAAAGGTCCCTTCAAATTATTTTAGCAACCATACAACGGATGGCAAGATTACTTCTTAAAATTACATAAAATTGCCGTTTTCTCTTTCTTTTACAGCAAACCAATCCATATTTTACTGAGCGGGGCTGAGTAGTACGTTTCAAGCTAACGAAGATAAGTCTCCGGTTAGACTAAGATGGTGGGAATGAATTTTGATCTATCCCAATAATTAATCTTAAGGCAGATCATTGCTGATTTTTGTTGAGGCACGGAGAAAGAAAAAAAAAATAGTCAGGCAACAAGTCAACAGCTGCTGTCTAAAGCTCTAGCGACATGCCGAAAGCAAAACATACCTACATTTTGAAAATAACATGACAACCTTAACGGGGAAAAAAAGACCATGGGAACATTCACACAAGATCGATGACAAGCAAGTTTGGCGCATGGCCTGGATGAGAAAAGTCGTAATCAATCACCTTTTTCACACACACACACACACACCCCTTACCAACGCACACATACACATCGGCAAGAAAGAAGAATCCAAGACGAGTGTCAAAGCTCTGTATGAAGCTCTGCACCATGACGATGAAAAGGTGCAAGCAAGACTGTGGCAGACTAGTCAAGCAGGAAATCTGTGATTGGAAAGGTAAATGACTTTTCACTGCCCAACGGTCACAAAGAGAGATTTAATCGATTCGCACCGGTCGTGTCAACTGATTTGGATCGATCTCTCTCTCTCTCTCTCTCTCTCTCTCTCTCTCTCTCTCTCTCTCTCTCTCTCTCTCTCTCTCTCTCTCTCTCTCTCTCTCTCTCTCTCTCTCTCTCTCTCTCTCTCTCTCTCTCCAGAACCAGCATGTAACAACCGCGCTGTCGCCTCCGATCAATGTCAAACTGATTATCGAGACGAAGCGACAGAAACTTTATCTATGCTTGTTCAGTTGGTATCGTTTTACTAATCGATAGTGTCATCGAGGATCTAATGTTATTAAGATTACAAGTTAACTAAAGGTAAAGAACGAATTGGATTATTAATATTATCTGCAATCCTTCTCACTATTGCACACAACTAACTACACACTAAAACAAAAAACGTAAGGAAATACAAAACACACATTTTTTATTTTAATATGATGTGTGTGGGTGGGTGTGGGTGGGTGGTGGAAGACCTCTGTGTTTATGTTATTGTTGCCTTTGTTGATATTAGATCTCACGTGAAAGTCACGATAGATTAAGATAGCTACGTAAGAGAGAAGTAGTATGACATAACATTTAATTGAGGAATGTCAGTAAAATTGACAAAAAGAAAGCAGATACTTCAAGTGTTGAAAGCTCGGGTCAACATAAATAGCGATTTAAAAAAAAAAAAATGACGAACACAGTGTAGCTCGGAAGAAAAATATTTTCTTATTAAGAGGTCGTCGCACAAAAAAAAAATTATTTAAAAAAAAATTTGATGACTAGGAGAGCGCTGGCCTCACACAGCGTCAGTGTGAGCTCAAGATAGGGATCCTGACAGAGCGACACAGAAAACATAGCGTACAACCAATCGATAGCCATGCTAGCTTAGCTTGACCTAACCTCGCCAAGCCCGCGGCAGTCCCATCCTCACACATGTTGACCTATACCATTATCCAGCGCCACATATTATGGAGATTTCTGTCTTTGAATGGCTGAATGTCTTCGTAACTTCTAGATTTCCCTTGCTCTGACGTTAACGCGTGACTTAAGCAAATAGTGGAATGCAAAGATAGAAAATAAGCAAACATATTACGATTAAATTCATTTGGAGGTTTTGGTACTTTTCTCTCTTCTTTCCCCCCCCCCCCCCCTTCACCCTGTTTCTACTTTTTCCAAGACAAAATACATGATTTTTTTCCCCTAAAATGGGCCAAAATTTCGAAATGGATTAACATTTGTAGCGGGTTCGGTGGTGTAAAACAAGAAAGGCGAAAGTTGAAGTGTAGAAAATAAATAAGTAAATAACTAGTCGCTGCTCTCGGTAGCAAAAACAAGATAGGTCTAAAGACTTCATAATATGGTGTCTAAATTAACTTACAGTAGGCTCAGTCACAAACTACGATAGTAATGGCAGTCCTCATGACTGATACACACGGTAATGAAATGATAATGTTGTTGATGTTCATGCTGATTTTTCCCTAAATTAACGGGCGGCAAAAATATGAATTTAAAACCAACTGTGCGACAAAGTCAACGACCACAAAGCAGACATTGACAGACAGAGAATCTCATATTTAAGTCTGCCACTACACATGTACTTACCCTGGCCTTGATTGGTAGCGTGCGGCGAGGCACATCGTGGTGGTAGCGTCGGGGACGTGGAGGTCGCTGCTACCACAGACTTGCGACCGCAGTTACGGCTACAGCGGCGCACACCTGTTGCTGCTTCCTTCTGTGAAAAAAAAAATATAAGGAAATCAAAGGCTCAAAATTACAAATTGACTCCACTTGCAGCAAAACTTCTTAAAGATTGTGGAAACATGAATTTACCCGTTCAGCAGGAAAAGAAATTTCTTTAAAATTTTCTCTGATACAGGCAGGTGGTGAATATCATGGAGACAGCATCAGAAAAAAACAAGACTTACAAAATATCAAATTGCTACCAGCAGGGCTGCTTTGTTAGACAGCTTGGAGAAGGGGAAGAACTGGAAATATATGAAGCAGCTGATCAGAACATAGTTATCTTTTCATGGTGACGTTTGTTCGTATTGATGATGATGATGTTGTTGTTATTGTTGTTGTTGTTGTTTTTGTTGTTGCTGTAGTTATTGTCACTATTGTATTTTTACGAACAAGGCAAAGCAAAACAAATTTTAAAAAATTGCAATAAAATTGAAAAGTACAATAGCAGACATTTTCAGAACAGTTCAACCTATCAATTACAAAGGGGCTGTTTAAAATTATTAATTGAATTAAAATCTAAGATCCGGGGAAATATTTAGATATTTCAGATGCGGGCACGACTTAAAAACTGGCAAAAAAAACAAAACAAAAAAAAACAATTGTCAGATGACGTTCGCCAAATCGAAAATTACAGCTCATGAAACTACATATTGCCATTATTTAGGTGTTTAGGTCTAAATGAGAAACTATGCCATATATGACAAGTTAGAACATACGACTCGGTTTAACTTCGATGTAAATAATATTCAAGTTGAGCAGTTCCTCATATCACAAATTCATTTGACTATAGGAATATTTCAGGTAGGTTTTTTTTTTCCTTTTCCATTTCGGTTTTTGAGCTAAATTATTCAGTTTTCAAAGATCATAGGTACTACTTTCAGATTTTTATTTTTAACTGCGCTTAGAAAACAAAAGGATTAAGATACAAGTAAAAACGTGATTTCGGGTCATGATAGTAAAATACGGTAATGTGATTTTTGTTTAATTTTTGTTTGTTACTGCTGCTTAGAAACTATTATTTTTGTAATGAACAAGGGCAGCTATCAAGGAACATTATTTTCCCCACAGCGAATTTTTAAAACTTGGTTACCTTCCTTGCCTGTAAACGTCGCCGGGTTGACTGCAAAGTCCTTTTCCCGACATAACGAAGTGTCATGTTGAAAAGACTGATGAATAATCGCACTTAAAATAACATTTTACGATCACGTCTAAGGTATATGAGATATCCCCTACAAATATATTTCTTTTTGTACGTTTCAGTTTTATGAAAACCAGGTTTCAACCGTCTCCACTATTTTTTTTTCCTGTTCAAACATAGTATGATCTTGTTCAGTCTAAATACTTTAGCACATATTTTCCCTTTTAAAGTGAAAGGAAGTGCGGGAGAATTTATACGGCTGGAATAATTTTCATAATAAGTTTCTTGAGAAATTAATAAAGAAGTCGTAAAAGAAATAGAACATTTGTCTATGTTAAATTTTTCATTTGTTCGATTCTTATCCTTTTTTTTTTCTTTTCTACTTCTTCTCCTTGATCTTCTTCCTTCTTTCTCCTCTATTCGATTTTTTTTTTCATATTTCTTTCACAACCAATCGATTTTACTCGCACTGGTTAAAATTGAGTTTATGAAGGTACAAATGTTAAACGTCACTTTTTTTTTTTTTTTTTTTTTCATATTTCGAAAAGTCTGTTAAGGAAAACTGGACCTCACGGGGGCCAATATAGGATTCAAGTCTGACTGTGCAGAATCTTAATATGAGACGGATTCATTTTATTGCTAAAACAAGTCTTTAAAAAAATGGAAAACAAACTATTTAACACAAGTTCTATAACAATCTTTTACTTTATTCATCTCTGGTAATTTACTTCCTCAATATAACTTTAAATTGGGCCGAGGTTAGAAATTTCGTACCTCGCTCTTCTCTCAACCTTTTTTTTTTCTTTAAACGCCGCTTTATTCTCCGTGTAGTGAACTACTACAACAAATGTTTTATCTTGCTTCTAGTATTTCGATAAACCAAAGGTTACGTTCTCAGCGTAAGGAGTTGTCTGCTGAAAACTTTCGATAAATTGATTGAAAACCGCATGTTATCGAGAAATTTTCCTTTCTGCATATCTCATAACTATAGTAAGACAAGATGATAATACTTATTATCTCCGACTGTATCTTTCTACTTTTATCAGGACCTCGATTTCTCCACAAAGATGTAAACGGTACAATATGACAGGACAGACAGTAAATCGATTATTATAATAACTCCAAACAACGTCAAGCTTTGAACTGTTTTTCAATAAATCACATATTGAAAAAGGATTTAAAAAAAAAAAAAAAAGAAGAAGAAGAAGAAGAAAAGAAAAGAAAAGACATCGACATGAACAATGTGAAAATCAATTCCGTTTTGTTACAGGGATATTCGATACGGAGTGCTGTCGTTTAGATACGAAAATAACAAAGGCACGTATTTATTTCAAGCATTTTATAAATTATCCATGGTTTGCTAATTATTATTTTTTTAAACTTTCAGCGGATCCTTTTCGTTCTAAAGGAATAAATGATGGTTTCCATATCTGTTTTCAATATACACATATAAGTAAATAACATTGTCTAAGATGAAATGTTAGCAAGGAAAGGAAAAAAAGATCCAAGAGAGAGAAAGAGGAGGGAAGATGGCGAAGGAGAAGATTTTAGAGTTTTAATTGCCGGAAGCGTACTGGAAAAGAAAACTGCGTGCATTATTGAATTGCCTCTAGATTTCTAGATCTAGGTCTAGCTAGATGTAAAGGCTGGCCGATGGTCCTTTAGGACAGTTCAGGCTTTTATCTAACTTGAACGTTCCCGTGATTGATTCTAGCCTGGGAAAATGGGCTCCAAACCCGCTGTGGATAAAACAAACCCAGCCAGCTCAGGAAAGGCCAAAAAAAAACAAAAAAAAACAAGATTGCCTTTTTGTGTGATGTGTGAGTTAAGATAAAGGGACAGGAGAGAAAGAGAGAGAGAGAGAGAGGAGAGAGAGAGAGAGAGGAGAGAGAGAGAGAGAGAGAGAGAGAGAGAGAGGGAGGGAGAGAGGGAGGGGGGAGGAAGGGAAGCAGAGAGACACACACAGAGAGACAGACAGACAGTCAGGCAGACAGACAGACAGCCAGACAAAGAGGAGTCTTAAAAGAAATTACAAACGGCTCTTTTTTTATTATTATTATTTCCAATGTCCATGGATAATTTCGAAGTTTCTGGCTATTATTCAATGGAAGAGACTGGTATGTTCAGCTTACTTAATTTTTTTTTTTAATTCAAATATAGTTCGAGAGAGAGAGAGAGAGAGAGAGAGAGAGAGAGAGAGAGAGAGAGAGAGAGAGAGAGAGAGAGAGAGAGAGAGAGAGAGAGAGAGAGAGAGAGAAAGAGAGAGAGTGTGTGTGCGTGTGTGTGAGTGAGTGAGTGAGATTTATAACTTTTAGACCATAGGAACCTTGCCAAAGACCTGATCTGCATTATTCAAAATTTGTAGAGAATAAAATACTGTTTACTAGAACCAGATTTTGCTATTAGCAAAATTAATATCAAGATCGTCTTCACCATACGCAAAAGCAAAGCAAAATTGATGAAAAATTTTAATTCCAGCTTCGGTCAATAAAATGAGAAAACTATTTCTTTGGTGAGATGATTCTTTCATATTTTTTGTTTCATTTTTTTTTTTTTTTTGGGGGGGGAAGGAGAGAGAGAGAGAGAGAGAGAGAGAGAGAGAGAGAGAGAGAGAGAGAGAGAGAGAGAGAGAGAGAGAGAGAGAGAGAGAGAGAGAGAGAGAGAGAGAGAGAGAGAGAGATACTTATCCTTGAGGAGTTTGGAATTTTGTTTCCAATGACAGAGCCACTATTTAAACAGTAATTCTTTTACCCCTACCTCGTCTCGGGAAGATTCATGTAGATTGCCCCAAAGCTGATGTACCGACACTTTATATTCATCATACAAACCAAGGGAAGGAACAGATAAACAAGGGTGGAATTAGAGTGTGCGGAAAAATATTATGACGCCCCAGTATTAGTATGTGGAGTCAGGGAAGCACGCAACTTAATTTATAGATTTTAGATCCAATCGCCGCCCCTTTTTTTCTTCTTACTTCTAGGCTGCCCCTTGGTGGTTTCAGAATACCATTCATACAAGTCACTGCTGACTATTTTCCCTGATCTGAGAGGTTTCCTATCACTACAGAGGGCTTCCGGCCAGTCAGGTCAATACGGTTCAGTTTGCTTAAGTCATATAATAGCGATAAGGGGGGAAAAATGCGAAAAAATGGGGAAGAGCTAGGCTATTTAACTTGCTTTTAGCATTCAAGTGCAAAGAAAACTATTTTTCTCTTCCTTGATTAACTTCTGGACGTCATGAAATAAAAATTCAAATTAGACATTTTTACCCAGCAAGCAAAGGATTATTAGCCTTGGAAAGTCCTTCAAGTTACGCTATAGAAAAAGAACATCATTTTTCCTTCACATTAACACAATACAAAATCAAAGAGTCTTTTTTAAATGTTCCTTCACCATCATTATCATCATTGCTGTTGTTATTACAATTATTACGAAGATCGTCATCATTATCACCATCGTTATTAGTGAATAAAAAATAAACCCAAAAAACACAAACTATTAAAATTAAAATCTATTCGGATTCTGAGATTGCAAAATGTGATATTTGCTAGAAGTCTGTTATGTTTCTGAAATTAGCATTATTTTGCAGATCAAGTCTTGTTTGGCTTATCCGTATTAGAATGCTTACGTTTGAACTATTGATTTCGGGAGGATATATTGATTCGAGTGAAAAACACATATATATATATATATATATATCGGGAATGTATGTGTATATACATATGTAGTCTTTATCTTTCGGTTTGTTCCTATTGCAGCGCCTCACTTTGATATGCGCATAAAGCATGAATGTCTTCACTCTTGATATTATTTACACGTAACCTTTACCAACTCCCATCCTTGGAGTGACACATCCATCTTCCTTGTCGTCCGCTCTCTTTTTCAAAACGTTATCAGTTAAATTCTCAGCGTGGCAGAGCAAACAACGAAGCACACAATAAGAAAAAAAAAATGTTTAAACAGCTAGAGGTTTCAACCCGTTACTTTTGTCTCGGCCTGAAAGAAGGCACACTTCTGGATGCTGTGCGTGTAGAACTGATCCTCTATTTGTGTAATATCTTTCTGCCCTCACTGCTATAACAGAATCACCCAGTGATCATGCCGGCATTGATTATTTATTATCGGCTACGCTACGAAAAATGCAGTGAATGAATGAGGATATCATGCACTACCAAAAACGCGTGGGTGGGACTTAAGGGCTAACAAAATTCACTATGGTGTTGGAATTATGGAGTGTTTTTCTCCTACCCCACTACAAAGTAGGAAGAGACAAAAGCAAGAAGGTTTAGGATTTACAAAAATTTTAATTGTTTATTTATTCATTTATTTTTATTATTTTTTATTTTTTTCTCACCCCCCCCCCCCTCCCCCCCCCCCAAAAAAAAAAATAAAAAAAAAAAAGAAAACAAAAAGAAAAAAGTTAAGCAGACACACAAACACCTCAACAAAGAAGTAAGAGGAAGTTAAGAAGCCGGGGAGAGAGAGCAGATAAGGCCGATGAGAGCGAGAGAGAGAGACAGACAGACAGACAGACAGACAGAGAGACAGACAGAGACAGAGAGAGACAGAGAGGGATTTTTTTTATAACAAAATGGCGTGACACTTGAAGGCGTAAGCGACACTCTCATAAAACAACTCTCCTGGGCACCAGCTGTTCATTGTTCAGGTGCCGACTTATGACGTCATATCGGCTTACTTAGAGCGGAAGTAGGGGCTGTGGAGCTTTCCGCTGGGAGCACTGCATGGTTCCTGGAATCAAAATTATTCCCAATGTTCTAAGCTTTCCGGGTCCTGTTCACAAAACCCAGGTCTCCATGCGTCACATAGCCAGCTTCCATTATTGATACTGTCACACATATAACCGATAATGGGTAGTATATCCGTAATGAAAAAGAAGGGAACTACAAAATCAATTCACTTGATTGATTGATTCGAGAGAATAATAAAAGCGTAGAAAATATTCTTGGCCTATGAATAGCAAATAAACAGGTGATATTCACTTTAAGTTCTAGTTACCTTGACAAATATTATTGACGATAAGCATAACACACAAATGAAAAAAGTAGAATACCTCCACCGTAATTATTTCTTTTGTAGCTTTAAAGATTGGTTTGAAAAAAAAAAAAAAAGGCTATGCTTTCATAATGAAAAAAAAAGAAGAAGAAGAAGCAAAACTGGCAGTTCTTGTCCAAAGTGCGTGCCTTGGTGGTGTTCTCAATCAGTTTGCCCAGTGTCTTACGCCTCGAAGATAGGTCCGAGGCTTACTGAATACCTAATACATATGGTAAGAAGGACAAAAAAATGCAAACGGAGGTGTTTTTTTTTTCTTCTAAAAGTAAGGGATATAACAACAACAACAACAAAAATAATAATAATAATAATAATAATAATAATAATAATAATAATAATAATAATAATAATAATAATAATAACAACAATAATAATAACAATAAAAATAAAAAAGAAATTGACAAAACTATAAATCACGTCAGACTGACTTATTTAGGAGCTGTCAGGGTATCATTTTATATAATTACATGCTACACGTTGTTGGCAGCCTGGTGTGAAAGAGCAGGGAACTATCATCAATCAAACATAATTGAACAGCATGCCTCTACTCACTTCAGAAAGAATCAATATTTCAAAATTTTTCGATCAATGTATGCATTATCTTAACCAGCATGTAATGCAAGTCAAATGAAAAACGTTTATCAAAATTTAAAAAAAAAAAAAAAGGAAGGAAAGTAGAAAGAGTGGATCATCAATGATATGTGCAGATGCATTTAACCAATTCAAAATAAATACAAAGAATTATCAAACTAGGCACCAAACTCTAGATCTATCCGTGGATGGATGGAGACTGAGAGACTTTGTACTTGCACTTAGAGCTATTCTGAATATAACTATAGGCAGTAATTACCCCCTGCTGGACACACAATTTGCGGCCCTTGTAGCGCCAACAGGTTTGGAAACGCCAACCACTCCTATAATCTGGTCATACTTTAAAATTACCAACCATGAAAAACTACTGGTACTAACGTACAACGACTTAGATAAGGATAGGCTTAAGGAACATCTGCTAAGCTGGACTAATCCAATATGAAGATTGTCTACTCGGGAAGTCTGCTATATAATTCTAAAAAAAAATGGCAGCAACAGCCATCAATATATCGCTCAATTTTGAAGGTTTGCCGCACAATAAACCTGCATACTCATTAAACCACGAAAAAAAAAATCTTTTGGAATAAGAGAAAATAAACTCGACAGATTTACCACACTCGTAACACTTGCAAGTGAAAATGGTAAATTTTTTGTATGACGTCTGCGGTTGTCTATCTCTTTGTGTATTGGTCTTATCTTTATCTCTGTTCCTCCTCCAATCCCCTCTCTTTAATAACCAAAACAACTAGGACTCCGATGGACGCATGTTCATGATGGTGTGAATATTTTATATTAACGTCCCCATTAACGGGAATCGTTGAGGGTCGCCAAACAATGGGGCAACATCTAAGCGATGGTAGTGAAAGACTTTGCTAAAGTAGGTTAGACCAAAAAAAATAGAACCATTTGAATCATCATGGAATTCACGACTTCACCATACTTGTTGAAAATAGAAGCCGCCGCACGAATTCGATGACGTTCATGGTCATGCGTTTGGTGGAAAAAAAAAAACAGGCGCACTTGGCTCTGACAGTTTTCATTATTGAACAACTAAAAAAAAAAAAAATGAAACACAGTTTTATTACGAGACGAATTTCAGATTGTTAAATAGGACTGAAGTTAGGAGAAAGCAGAGTGAGAGAGATAGATATAATATATAATATATATATATATATATATATATATATATATATATATATATATATATAGAGAGAGAGAGAGAGAGAGAGAGAGAGAGAGAGAGAGAGAGAGAGAGAGAGAGAGAGAGAGAGAGAGAGAGAGAGAGAGAGAGAGAGAGAGAGAGAGAGAGAGAGAGAGAGAGAGAGAGAGAGAGAGAGAGAGAGAGAGAGAGAGAGAGAGAGAGAGAGATTGGGGGGAGGGGTTATCGAATGAAATCGCTAAAAACGAACGAAGTGAGAAAAAGAGCAGGAGAGAACAAATTCAGAGATGTGGAAAAATTAGCCGCATTAAGTTGTTTCATCTTCCTTAAAGCATGTTACTTCTACTAATAGTGCTAGTACTTTAAGTCCACGAAGAGTTGGTTTTCAAAGAAACTGATAACGGAACGTGGATTTTTTTTGTTTTTTGTTTTTTTTTTGTTCTTTTATTCATTTATTTATTTTGTGTGTGTGTGTGTGTGTGTGTTATTTCAGTGTCACAAACCTGAGTTATGAAACAACAGTGTTTGAAATAGTTTTCGCGCCCCTCACTCTACCCCACCCTCTCAACTTCAAAAGCAATTTCTCTCTGTCTCTCACTCACTTAAATGACCTCTTCTTTAAACCATACATATTTTTTATTTGATGTCAATGTCTAATCATAGCACTTATCTACATTTTGTTTCCTTACCTCTAATACCAGAGTCTTGCAATTAGAAAACTGAGCGGTTACAGTCCAGACTCACTGATATGAAAATTCTTACTTCAGTTTCGAAGTAAAGCTATTCAACTCGGGTCAAACAAACAGCTACTAGTGATTACTCCAAAGAAAATTGTGCTCTCGATTTGAGCTACTTGTTTGCTCTTTCTGAGAAGAGTGTTACAAGGACTGGTGTGACATTATTTTCATTTCTGACTGGCTAACGCTAAGATTTATGGAAAGACAGTATCCCTTGCAACTTAAGTTACATGTTGTGAAAGATAGACTAATATAAAAAATTCTTTTTCCTGTTAAAGTAGAAAACTAGGGTTTTATGTCCAGTCAGAATGCTGACATTTGTAATTTTACGGATGAAACAAAACAATCGAATCATAATATCACTGCAAAAATAAGTGAAGGGCTTTAACACAAAAACTTCAATATATCACAAGTCTCTTTGGATGACATTTCTTTTTAATAATTATTATTACTATTGTTTTGTTTTTCTAAATTTTAAAAATTAATATTATTACCATTACCCCAAGTACTGTCAAAGCGCGAGAGTTATTTCTCTCACTACCAAGGCTAGAATTCACCGTCCACAGAAAGGAGGGAAGGAGCGGCAGGCGGAAGCCATTTTTAAAGGAGTCTGTGTGACATGCTTTCCCCAATTTTTTTCTCTGGGTGCAAATAAGCAATCTTTTCTAGCCCAACTTTCAGGGGTGAGAACTGCTATCCATAAAAAGCCTGACGCCTAATTCATGATGAAAAGGGAGAATTTTTTAAAATGATTTATATATTTAAAAAAAAATAAATAGGAAGTTGGAATCTAAAACTGAGGATTTCAGCCTACTCTCTCTCTCTCTCTCTCTCTCTCTCTCTCTCTCTCTCTCTCTCTCTCTCTCTCTCTCTCTCTCTCTCTCTCTCTCTCTCTCTCTCTCTCTCTCTCTCTCTCTCTCTCTCTCTCTCTCTCTCTCTCTCTTCCTCTGTCTCTATGTCTCTCTCTCTCTCTTTCAGGTTTCTCAGTGCCGGCGCTATTGATTCATGTGCTAACAAAAACTCACATCAGAGCTCATAATTACTCCTCGTGAAAGTCCCATTTCACGGTGATATGAGAATGAAAATAACATTTAATTGATTCTGAATCCACTCATTTCCAAAACAAACCCCGAGTCATCTTTTTGCAGAACTAACCTCAAGATAAAATGATTCTGCCTGTGTGTCAAATTATTCTAAATATTCAGATGTGATTCGAAAAAAAGATGTGCTAAAAAAAAGTATACTGTAAAATTCTAAAACATACTACTATTTATTCAATTGAATTTGAAATTTCATAATTGTGTGGCGTAGGAAAAAACTGCACTCCAATAAATTAGGGTTACTAGCTTCTACCTGATAATAGATTTAGTGAAAGTCTTTCATTAATAATTTCTTCCCGGTAATAGGTTAATTTTAATGAATCTTTCATTACTAACCTCTAAATGGTAATAGATTAGTGAATGAGACTATCTTTCTGTACACCCCAAGCAACCGACACCCCAACTTTGGAGGTCATAAATAGATAGTTAGATAATTAGATAGATAGATAGATAGATAGATAGATAGATAGATAGATAGATAGATAGATAGATAGATGGATGGATGGATGGATGGATGAATGGATAGATAGATAGATAGATAGATAGATAGATAGATAGATAGATAGATGCGAACAAATCATTTAAGTGCCCGACTGCCAGAGCTTTTCAAATAGTTGAAGGAGATAAGAGTCTCTCCATGCTACACATGTGTTTCAAGCGGAGGACGAGGCCGTCCAGAGCTTGTTTTTCGTTTCGGCACTTGAAATTTTGTAGCAATTTTTTTTTCCATGGGCAAGAAAACAAACTTTTTTTTTACCTTTTTTTGCTCAACCATAGTTTCGTTTTGAGGATAAAATATTTTCCTACTGTGCTAAGGTTGCACCTTTTGGTTGTAGGTGAGTATGGCTGCGCCCTCACGATGATGTCTCATGATAGGTTGATTTCAATCTTGGAAGTCCAATTTCTACACACGTTCGCTTAAAGTTCTTGCTGGTTTGTTGTTGTGGTTTTTTTTGTTTTTTTTTGTTTTTTTTTTTGTTTTTTTTTTATAATTTAATCTGAAGTTCGATGTGTGTTGGTTGACTCTGGTTTTGAACACATTTTCCATTGTTCCAAGTGTCTTTTTTTTTTTTTGGAGTTTCTGATCTATCGTTGCTTTATACACAACTCTCTTTAGAAGGCACTGGCCTTAGAGTGGACAGGATTTTTTTTTTTAAATCTCTGCAGCAGCAATTGCAGATTCTTTTTTCCTTGTTTTTTCTATGCTCCTTATAGAATTGAGAACTGTCTATTAGTGGCTGTTGATGGTTTGTTTCCTGTTCTGCATACAGCTGTAGCTTAACTTTACGGTGTTTTTGTTTTGTATGCTTTGCAGCTTGTCAGCAAGAAACCACGTGTGTAAGTCACAAAAAAATTGGGCCGATGTTGATGATGACATTATTTAATATTTTTTTTTTTTTTTTTTTTTTTTTGGGGGGGGGGGGGGGGGGGGGGGGGGGGTTTGAACCTGATGTCTCTCCTTATTTCTCTCTCGTTTCTTTCTTTCTTTCTTTCTTTTGTTTCATCCATAACCATGCTACTGAATAAGTAGATTGCTAAAATCCTGAGACTCTCAACCATGATAATTATCATCAATTATCACTCCTTATGACCGAGAGAGAGAGAGAGAGAGAGAGAGAGAGAGAGAGAGAGAGAGAGAGAGAGAGAGAGAGAGGGGGGGGGGAAGGATAGCGAGTGAGAGAGATGGAAAGATAGATGAATAGATGGAGAGACACAGAGATAAAGATGAAAAAGAAGACGTTCAAAGCACATTGAGGAATAGCTTTACTAGGTAGCGTGCTGACAACCATACCGAATCTTTACGCACCAAGTACAATCAGGGAGATTACCACAGGAATCAGAAACTACTAGCAGTCTCTTTGCTAATGCTAGAAGCATCTGTCCTTTCGTGATTATAAGAACAAGTATCACTGCTTTCCTGTAATTATCTTGCCGTGAGGGTTTCTTTCATAGAGGGCCTGTAATTGCCGGTGCCACAGCTAGTCTTGAGGGGGTTTCAGTTACACAGGCTGAAGCCAGGCGTTAGGAAACGGGAAGACGAAAGGAGTGAATAATTCACAAGAGTAAGAACACAGCATTGAAACTGTAGCCAAGGAAACAAGAGATTCTTTGTAACCTTTGAACAAAAAAGCTGACTTGGAAGCTTTGACAAAAAAAAAAAGGCTTTGAAGAAATTCTGAATATATAAAATTAAATTATTTTAGCTTATTTATATTATACTCTGGAGACTATCGCTTTTTTTCCCCCTCGTCCCTTTTTCTTTAGGCCTTATAGATGGACAAGTGGTGCTGGTTTGACGTACTAAGATTCCAGGTAATTGATTTACTCATATGCCGTGTTCACAAACAAGGGTGAAAGGAGAGATTTATCAAAGAGAAAAATGATTACGATTTTCGATATATAACCGTTTTATCCTGCTTCAGAATCACAGTGAATTGTTTGATAGTTCTGTTTGATGGAGGATTGATGGCGTCAATCAAATCTCCTAAATAGCAAGCCAGTTAAAATATAAACGCATAATGAGACTAATAAGGACAACTACTATTTTTCAAAATATTTATGGCAAACTGGCTTTGAATTTTCGTATTTAACAATTTTTGTTTTCTTTTGCAATAAAAAAAAAGTTACTTTAAAACAAAAGAGATGCCAGAGAAACAAAAAAAGAAGAAGAAGAAGAAGAAGAAGAAGAAGAAGAAGAAGAAGAAGAAGAAGAAGAAGAAGAAGAAGAAGAAGAAGAAGAAGAAGAAGAAGAAGAAGAAGAAGAAGAAGAAGAAGGAAAAGAAAAGAAACAAAAAAAAGGGGGGGGGGGGGGAGAGAACGCTTCATTCTTTTAAAAATAGAAAAGTCCCAGTATATTGTCTCTTATCTGATGTTTGCCTAGAGTGGTTTTATGTAAGCCAGTTTGTGAACCATCCGTAAAGGCTATCGAACTTGGTCACATAATGTTACCCTATTATGATCTAGCTATTTGTGAATGAAATTGGCTCCTTTGCTGCATGAGATACAGAGATGCGCAGCAAGACTGCGCCCTTTTCACCCTAACCATTGCTCATGCTCCCTTATTCGGTTGGTGAGTATAAGCACATAGTTATATTGGTTTGTATTTGTGTGTGAGAGTGCGTCTGCTGTTGTTGATGTTGTTGTTAGTAATATTATAATTATTATAAGATTAATATTTTTCCCCTCGTGCAGCTGAGCCCGCACAAAACAAGATGCTAATTAGATATTAATGGGCTGAAAAGAAAAGCTGCCCGTGTCAAGCTTACCAGATTGTTTGTGAGAGACGGTGCGGACTGGCCCAGCAGCGTGCTCTTCATTCTCAGCAGGTTGGTTGGTTCAATCAGGGCACTCACGTCTGGGGCGATTTGAAAGGAGACGGAAATGGTTTGGGGAGGAGGAGAGAGATTTTGTTACAATCTCACAACAGCAGAGATAGCAATTTAAACATTATTCTAACAATATATAGGCCATTTACTGGCGTAAGAGCGAATTTTAAGCATGGCAGTGGTTTCAACGATTGAAGCATCCTAATCTTCGATATAAATTTCGACCTTGCAACAAAATAATTTACTGCTCCAACAGTACAGTGAAAGGAAAATTTTTCAAAATATTCGTATTAACGTTGTCACGTGTATTTTGGATATATTACATGTAATATCTTGCGTGCTGTCATTTGTATTATTTGAAAATAATTTCCTACGAAGCTCTGATTTATCCTAAGTTTTCTTGCGTCTGTCTCAGTCTTTGACATAATCAGTTCAAATTTCTTAAACAAAGATTACGTTCATTCTTTCAAGAAATCAACACTAGCCTCGATTCGCTCAAACACACCCACAAATAATTCACCTCTCTATGCCAAGATTTGTTACGTTCGACCTGAAATGGGCTATGTTTTTGGCAGCCTTTATTAAAACAAACCTTGATCATTATTATAATTATAGTTCAAACCACTTCAGATAATTTAGACAGAAAAGTGGGAATAAAATCGTTGACGGCGTGAAAAGGCTCTACGTCATACTTGAATCATGTAAAGACAACGGGCATCAAGGTAAACCGTTTTAGAATGTACTTAGCGAACCTCAAATCCATACTATGTATATTTTCAACACCAAAAAACAAAAAAAAAAAACTACACGTACTTAGCGAACCTAAAATCCATACTATGTATATTTTCAACACCAAAAAAAACACCCTCCCCCCTTTTCCACTTTTTTTTAACATCAAATACCAAAAGGCTTGAATGATTTAGAAGTTTAAAAAACCGTGACCTCCATAGTTGGGGCTTCATAAACAAACAAAAACCAAAACCCGAAAGCCTTCCCCCCCTAGTAGAACAATGCGCTTTCTGTCCAACTCTTTAATCTTAAGTTTTGTTTTAAAGAGGATTTAAAAAAAAAAAAAAAAAGAAGAAGAAGTCTAGCACGGCGAGGAGACGTGGCAACAGACAAACATTGCTGCAGGTGGCAAGGTTCACGACTTTTACAAGCCTTCAGCGGTAATCTCAGGACCAATGAGCAGAAAGCTATAATTGGGTCATTCATCCCGGACAGTAAATCTGTATCTCTATATCTGACCTGTGCCTGCAAAAATGCATGTAAGAAATGGCAGCCAGATGAACAACTAGAATATTTTGGCGAAGTTCAGTTGAAATCTGTTATAGACTGAACTGAACAATGAACACCGGAACATGAAGTGTAGAAAATGACAAACTGAGCGGCCAATGAACTGACCGCCGGCACGCCTTTCTGATTAATGTAAAAAGTAGCCTTGCTAATATTTTCTTATTACTAGTGAACGCGCGTTTGGACGCCAGCTTTGCGCGTGTGATTCAAAGACGCAGTTCGTCAGCCTCAATCCAACGCTTGTTTACGATTAACCGCTTTCGTAAATCACAGATACAAGCCGATCTGATAAAACTCTCAGAAAACGTACCTGTTCTTCTCGCTAATGCACTTTGTCGTGGGGTAATCGGGCGAGCTTTGTTTACGGTGCTGATTACCTTTTATAATGAAGCGTTCGCAATAAGATCAGCCTCTGGCTTTTCCCCACCCCCCACACAACCACTCGCTAAGCTAGGGAAACGGTGGGAATTGGTGGTGGTGGAAAATTTAAAATAAGAAAGACAACTATTTTATTTTCTTTAGAACTGCATCCTGTTTCCATTATTTTCAACAGGTAGCTCCGGGAAGCGGCATTACAAGCACAAATAAACTATTGTTCTGATTATTGACCACGTTGTTTTTCTGTGTATGAATCCTTCATCTGACTGTATTTTTAAAAAAAACCCTGCATCTGCGCTCATACTTATTTCATTCCTTTCTTCGCATTATTTATAGTTCCTTTCGAGAGGATTCGTAAGACCTCTACAAATTGTGTCCTTTTACATTTGAGATACGAGGAAGAAGTTTTTATTTTCAAAGAAAAAAAACCAAGAACATATTTTCAAACAGTGCTGCAAATACATCTTTTGGGGCAGGTGGTAACATAGGCAGAGGATTGAAAAGGAAAACTAAATGTTTATGTAACTTTACTATGAGTCTTACTATGCGCTAGAACAGGCGGAGGTTGCGGAACCGTCGGAGTGCTGGGCATACTTTCCCGTCGCCGCTGTTTGGTATCCTCGGAAAGCGTCCTCTGTAGCCGACGTAGTCCTCCCGGGCCGCCACCAAACGGCAGGTCATCCCCGCGGCACTTCCGTATCAGTGGAGACTGCAGTGGAGACGTGGGGCCGGGGCTGTGAAAGTCCGACTGCGACAAAATAAAAAAGAAAAAGAGAGATAGGTTATGTAACGTGATATGAAGAGGTAAAAGATGGGAAATGGAAGCTGGTGCATCTCAAGCTTAGAGACACTGAAGATCATAATTATGTAAAGTTTTTTGGGTGTAATCGGAAGAACGAGAGAGGTATGGCTGATGGGCTATTAGGTCTAAAGGAGATGACAGGCGGAAGGCATTCGTGTTAACCAACTCGTCGTGTTGACTTTGGATAGTTTTTTTTTTTGTTTGTTTGTTTGTTTTTTTTTAAAGATGTCAAAGTTTTCTTTCACCAGCATCCCACTCTTCGGGTCTAATTTAGTTTTAAATACTAAGTAAAATGCCTGAGTATGAATATCAACACCATAAGCCAAAAAATATACTTATGGTGCCTTAAATTTATCAATAACGTTAACGTTGGGTTTTTTTTTTTTTTTGGTAGTTCTTTTTTTTTTTTTTTAAATAATAAATCAATGGATTAATTAAGAGACGAGTCGTCATCTCAATTATAAGCAATATTGGCTCTTTCTTCTGTTTTACAAGAAAGACTTACAAATTTTTTGTTTCGCTTTGTTTTAATTTTGCAATCTACGGTTCGATGCGTTTGGCTGCTGAAGGAAGATTTTAAATGGATGCCCTTGGATGATTGTCTTTGGCGAGGAGGATGCACGATTGTCTAATACATGTTGTTTAGAAATGTAAGTTCTCTATATAGTTGAATACATAAACTTAAAGCACTAAATATAATTTGTTTATATAATTTAAATAAATCTCAAGCTGATTACTGCAAAGGCGAAGAGCGGAGATTATGGGGAAAGGCGTAAGAAAATCACAAAGGTCTTTATACCGAAAAATGCGCCATACTTCACAAAAAAAAACTTTATTTCTTATTCTCATGGCGCATGTTAGTGCTTTGGTTTCATTTAAAAAAAAATGATAATAACAAGCTTTAGTTAATCCAGTTAGGCTGTTTCACTTTCAAATCAGATCAGTCATTTCACAAAAACGTCAAATTGAATTACCTCGCATTGTGTGAGATAAAATACTTTAGTAAGGACATAATAACATTACACAAAGAATAGCAACAATAGAAGATAATTAAACACCCACATAGACTGCCCACACAATATAAACAATAGACTTAAGGTCCTGTATTATGGCTCCGAAAAAAATGACAAACACGAAATGGCCGTAAAAGAAGCCCAAATGAGGCATCGATGTTTGAGGAAAAGCTTCAGAAATTGTTAAAGCCATTTGTCTTGCGTTTATTATACCTTCGCATGTCTCTCAATCACTCTTCTTCTTTTCTTTCTCTCTCTCTCTCTGTCTCTCTCTCTATCTATCTATCTATCTCTCTCTCTCTCTCTCAATCTTTGAAGTAATAAAAACGGCTTCTAATAAGCAAAACCACCAGACTTTATATCCGAACGCTACACTCATTAAATCAGAAGCGTCAGGATATTTTCAGCTCCACAATGATGCTAGCCATTAGACTTACGTCAATGTAAGGAACAATGTCAACAAGTTTTATACCATAGAGGCAACCATTGGGATTATGCCTCTTTTGCAGAGAAAATAACGGTCCATTTTCAGCATTACACGAGACTAATGGACTTCCGTCGCCACTCAATGGAGCCTGTCTCCCGAAAATAATAATCCTATGGCCCTTTTAGTTTTACCCACATAGCAAACCGCTTTTCCCAGGCTTATTTGCTATATTCCTTGGATTTTAAGATTATGAATTATTCTGCCATTAGTGGCTTTCTCTCCAATATATGTTCCATCAGATTTTTTTTTCTCCTACGTTTAAAAGTCGCTTTTCGTTGTCCGACATTTGAAAATTCAGCGTACATTAGGGCCGTGCTAGTCTTATATTTTGTCTTTGTCGAGTCTGAGGTGGTTTTCATGCGGCATTTGATGACATTGATAAAATAATTTCATACTGTCCATGTAACAAATTTTCCTCGTAAAAAATCTATTCTCCGAACATAGAGTCTATTAAACCGTTATATTTACAAGCGTTACTTTCCAGGGTTATGGTACAATATAACATCCGTTTAATTCATTAAACTTGAGAACTATTTCGGGTTCTTATATGAAAAGGCAGCCATCAATATTTCAGTGCGCTAACGTCAAAAGTGCCAGTATTCACTGGCTTTTTCTCTCGTTAACTCTAGGCAAAGAAGAGTATGAATCTGGTATGTCACACAAACTTTATTAAGAAAACTAATAGAAGAACTACATGAATCGGGAGAGAGAGAGAGAGAGAGAGAGAGAGAGAGAGAGAGAGAGAGAGAGAGAGAGAGAGAGAGAGAGAGAGAGAGAGAGAGAGAGAGAGAGAGAGAGAGAGAGAGAGAACGAGAACTCTGCTGAGGTCTTGGTGGAAAAGCAGCTGGATGTATTAAATTCTGCATTCAAGACTGTGAAGAACAGAGGCTAAGGTCCATTCAATCGCTCTTAAGCTTGTAAGAGATACACATAGTTAAAGAGGTGAGATTTATAAGCCTGAATTTTGTCTTTTCGGTCTATATTGGGATGCGAAGCATGAAATGAATTACATCACGATCCTTTCATTCGAGTATATTAAACAAAAAATTCCTCACTTTAAAAAGATTTAGACTTGAAAAGTATGGCGAAAGAGCTTTCATTGCCGGTGCACCGAAAGTCTGAAACAGCCACTGAGAGACACAATTTTAGGACAGACTTTTCGAAAGCTTCCTAAAACGCATTTGTTCGACATCTACCTTGGTAACTATGTTCTTGTATACATGAATGTTGTTGTGATTGCATGTTTTGTAATAACATAATTTTCCAATATCATCTTCTTTGTGAATAAGATTTCAAAGTGTATAAGCGCACTGAGCTGAATTTTTTAGGGAGCGCTCTGTATAATTATTCTTATTAATTTTTTCCCCTCCCATTGCAATCATTATATAAGGGCTGCAGAAAAATATTCTTTCAGACCAGAATATTTATTAGACTTAATCAAAAGCGCAACGAAGAAGTGAATAGTATACTTAAATAGTAGAGTACACCAATAATTTTTAAAATACAAAATAAATAGTTTAAAAAAAAGGAGGGAGGGGGAGAGAGAGAGAGAGAGAGAGAGAGAGAGAGAGAGAGAGAGAGAGAGAGAGAGAGAGAGAGAGAGAGAGAGAGACAGAGAGGGAGGGAGGGATAAAACACAAGCACACACACAGGGTTTAACAGTATCTTGCATGTGAAAACAAGTAAATTAAGCTTGCTCTCTCTGCCACTCTTAACCCATAATTAATGTAACAAGACAAGAAGCGTCATTATGAAACTCTAACGCTTTTCCTGACACTTTTCGTTAAAAGGTTTAGATCTGACGTCAAGAGGAATTCAAGACAAATCTTCACAGGTTGCCATCAAATGATTATTGTCTTCAGCAAACAAGGTGCCTTGAATTGGCTGGCGTTCTGCCTCTTTATCCGGTGATTCGAAGAAAAAGAGGGTTGAGGAGGGGGAAAGGGGGAGGTAAACGGGTATGGACGGAAATCAATAAGGAGTCTTGTTTGCTATTGGGGTTCTATGATGATAATTTATCGCTACGTCGATCACAACATTATGATTTTGGGGACGAGTGAAAAGGGAAGGGAAAATAAGGAGTCCAAAAAAAAAAAAAAATTTGCATTGAGCAGTGATGTGAAAGCTTTTTCAAAGACCAAAATCAAAGAAACCCAAATAGGCCTAAGAAATGATAACCAGCAAATTCAACAAACAAACATTTTCCTTCATATCTATTTTTGTCGTCACTTCATAATCATAATACGAGCTTCTAATATAATTGTTAAGATGTCCAAAGCGCTTCTCATGTACTGCAGAAAAGGCGGATAATGCTAGCTTAAAAACTCTGAGACGATTAAAAATCATATAAAATAGAAAATGATAAGGGCGAAAGCGATGAAGGCAAAAGTAGGGGAAAAAAAGATTAAGAAGAAGGAGGAGGAGGAGGAGGAGGAGGAGGAGGAGGAGAAGAAGAAGAAGAAGAAGAAGAAGAAGAAGAAGAAGAAGAAGAAGAAGAAGAAGAAGAAGAAGAAGAAGAAGAAGAAGAAGAAGAAGAAGAAGAAGAAGAAGAAGAAGAAGAAGAAGAAGAAGAAGAAGAAGAAGAAGGAGAAGAAGAAAAAGAAGAAGAAGAAGAAGAAGAAGAAGAAGAAGAAGAAGAAGAAGAAGAAGAAGAAGAAGAAGAAGAAGAAGAAGAAGAAGAAGAAGAAGAAGAAGAAGAAGAAGAAGAAGAAGAAGAAGAAGAAGAAGAAGAAGAAGAAGAAGAAGAAGAAGAAGAAGAAGAAGAAGAAGAAGAAGAAGAAGAAGAAGAAGAAGAAGAAGAAGAAGAAGAAGAAGAAGGAGGAGGAGGAGGAGAAGAAGAAGAAGTCGATGATGATGATGATGATGATGATGATGATGATGATGATGATGATGATGATGATGATGATGATGGGAAAATATACGGTAGACAAGACGTACAACGACAGATGGGTGTGTAGGGAAGGGGGAATGGGGAAAAGAATCAACAGGAAAATCACAGTAAAATGACTTCGCATTAAAAGGTAGATTGAGACATATTTATTCCATATGCATAAATGATGATAAAGTTTTTTTTTTCTTTTTTTTTTAATTTGCTCTCATAAAGCAATGATATTTAGAAAAATCGCTCCTAACTGGTTGCAAAACCAGGACATAAAACGCGTAAAAGGCAATTTGTGATTATTTTCACATGCAAAGTTCACCAGTTTACCTCTTAGTAACTGCTAGAACAGATCTCAGGATGCAAACAACGTTCAGATTTAAAAACGGATATGAGAAAGAAGTGTTTGTACATTTAACAAGAAACATTTGTGAAGAAGGGGAAAAAAAAACGAGTTTTGGCTTATTTAATATTCATTGAAAAATAGGAGAGCTTTAAATGATTACACACAGAGACCTCGAATGAAGACCACCGGGAAGCAATAAAACCTGATATCGAAACATTCCTTGTATGATACAACCAGATAACATCTTATCAAAATTAATATATAGATTAATCTGTAGATTGCTTTCTGATGGCTTCGATGCTTCAGAACTGTCGCGGTTCTCTCCCCCTCCCCTTTTTCCCCCCAAAAAAAGTTTTTTTTTTACTGCCAGGAAGTATTTTTCAGCATGTGCCTAATCTCTCCTAAAAGTGAACTTTGTTAATACAGGAGAGAGAGAGAGAGAGAGAGAGAGAGAGAGAGAGAGAGAGAGAGAGAGAGAGAGAGAGAGAGAGAGAGAGAGAGAGAGAGAGAGAGAGAGAGAGAGAGGACGGCAGCTTCTTGGAAAATCAATAAAGGGCCCAGACATTCAACTGTAGTCAGATTTTCACTAGCAGCAAAATTATTCTGATTATCGTAAGACGTCGTCAGTAAAAAATCCGTTACGTAAATATTTCTCTACGTACTAGACAAGCTGCCCGAGAATCAACAAGGGGCGTTGGGGAAGATAAAGGTAAAAGAAGAGAGAAGATAAAATACACCTGTACTTTCCAAGAACATTGGTACATTTTTATGAGTGGAAAATGCAGCACAAGAGTTATAAAAGTACATAATCTTTTTTTTTTTTTTTTTAAAGGGAGAGGGGAGGGAGAGAGAGAGAGAGAGAGAGAGAGAGAGAGAGAGAGAGAGAGAGAGAGAGAGAGAGAGAGAGAGAGAGAGAGAGAGAGAGATGAGGCTTATATGGTACACAAGTCAGTACAACCCAACATATTACTGCTTTGCCCCTGGATAACACGTATGTTTTTAATTGTGAGGTATGGTCATTTATATAGATCATACACCCCCATCGACCTACAGATGAATATAAAGTCGCGGGAGTAAAAAGAACCTTTCTATACATATCAAATCTGCAATTCAATAGACCAAAAGGTCGTGCTTTTTTTTTCTACTCCATGACCTTGAATCATTTTAGTTCAGTGGCAGTAAGGAACAATTGACATTTTCCATTTCGTTGTTGCTCTAGATTGCGACGGATGAAAGGCTTGACAGCATTAAAATTTAAAGAGAGACTGGCCTGTGGCTTCCCTTCACCGTGTTAATTCCCTGTTATTGAAAAGCTTAAATTATGTTGTAGAGAGTAATGTGGCAATATGTTGACTTTTCCATAGCGAGGGGGAGAGAGAGAGAGAGAGAGAGAGAGAGAGAGAGAGAGAGAGAGAGAGAGAGAGAGAGAGAGAGAGAGAGAGAGAGAGAGAGAGAGAGAGAGAGAGAAATTTTAGTGCCTGGAAAGATCTGAAGGAAGACAGACTGATAAATTCCATATGTGTAATCTGTTATGATGTACAACATAGCCAGATGTGGGAAAGATGAGGAGTAAAAAAAGGGTGAAATTTAGATGATTACAAGCGATTAAAAGTAATAGAAAAACTTAACAAAAAAACAAAAAAAAAAAGCCTTAGTCTTCATTAACCAATGATAAAGGTAAACGATTCATTGATATAAAAAGAATGAGGGATAATGAAAGAGGGAATCGAGAGAGAGAGAGAGAGAGAGAGAGAGAGAGAGAGAGAGAGAGAGAGAGAGAGAGAGAGAGAGAGAGAGAGAGAGAGAGCAGAAAACCTAAGGAGTTGAAGAAAATAGAAGTTTTTACATTGTTCCAACCCTTTTGGGATTTGGCAGGCTGGGAATATAAATAGGGAGAATCTTAATGTTTTGCAAAGGGTATATTGAAGCAAAAGTCCTTCATGAAATTTACAAGGCGCTCGTCAACTCAATTTGTATAAAAGCTTAAAAAGCAGATTGTATTGTGTTTGCCAGTAGGCAAGACACGAATAATTAATGATAGATAGACAAATGAAATTCCTACGTGTGTTCAGTTCAGAGAGAGAGAGAGAGAGAGAGAGAGAGAGAGAGAGAGAGAGAGAGAGAGAGAGAGAGAGAGAGAGAGAGAGAGAGAGATGTAGAGAGAAGGGTAGGAAGGAGTGAGCAGCTAGATATTGAGTGGGGATATGGAAGCCTAAGAAAAGAGAAGGCTTACTTAGATAGAATAGATGGAAGATGGATGGATAAATTTGATTGAGAGAGATAGAGATAACCGAATAAAAATAAAACCCGAGAGAGAGAGAGAGAGAGAGAGAGAGAGAGAGAGAGAGAGAGAGAGAGAGAGAGACAGACAGACAGACAGACAGACAGACAGACAGACAGACAGACAGACAGAGAAAGAGAGAGAGAGAGAAGAGTAGAAAGGGTGAGAAGACGAGAGAGAAAAATGAGAGAAAGGAGTGGAGAGAAAAAAAAAATGAATGGCGTTGGGGACGTGACAGATTTCAGAAAAGAAATGTGTGTTTGTGTGTGTGTGTGTGTGGGAGAGGGAGGGAGAGAGAGAGAGAGAGAGAGAGAGAGAGAGAGAGAGAGAGAGAGAGAGAGAGAGAGAGAAACGAAGAGACGCGTGAAGAATATTCATGATGCATATTAACAGTAGATCCCGCCGTTTATTTGCCTGTGTCTCTCTCTCTCTCTCTCTCCCCCCCCCCCCCCTCTCTCTCTCTCTCACCTATTTAAATTAAATATAAGACAAAACACCTCTCTCTCCCTCTCCCACCCCCACTCTCCCACAAACACTCTTTGCCTCCTTTGTTAATGGGTCTTTTATATTGTAATACCTTCTATAAAATTCTGGTGTCTGATGTCCACGATAGAGATTTCCAATATTTTCCACCAATTGCTTTTATTTGAATTTGAGAATTTCAAAGGCTCTTTTCGTCTTTGCAAAGAAAGTTCTTCAAACAAACGAACCAGACTAGATTTTTACTGAAAAAAAAAAAATATTAAAAATTAACTTGGGTATAATTGTATCAGTAATTCGAGTCAATACTACGTGACTTTCATCTCCTCGCGAAAGGTTTGACCGATAAATCTCTATTTACTCACAGTGGTTGATCGAGAAATCATTCCGGTCCTAAAAGATTCATGAGAATATGATTAGGTACCGGCAATACCACACACAATCTTCTGACTTTACCATTTTGTTTCAAATTTAGGAATCAAAATTATGATTTGGGAAAGGTGGACCAAACTGGGAAGGCGGGAACTCACCGGGACAGGAGTAACAAGACCAGAGGATGGCGTGGACGGATCTTGGTCATCGCCATCTCCCTTCTCCTGGTTATCCTCTCTCTCTATTGCACTTGCTTCGGTAGTTCCATCTTCGTTAGGGCTGTCGGAGTCTATGAAAGAAGTAATCCTGACTCTCAAAAGACAACCCCGTCGCCGTACGATTACGGGCACATCCTCCTCGTATATCATTGACTCGTTGCGCTGTAGAGGTGGGTGATGTTGCCCAGCGCTCGTGGTCAGTGATCCAGAACTGTGAAGCGTCCCATTGGCCGTGCATGGCACAGCCGTGGGAGCAAGGAGAGAGGCCACAGAAGACGATGGACTTAACTGATTTGGACTTAGGTTGCCAGACATACTGTGGCTTAGGCTTAACTGTCGCCGGAGTCTGCCGGTGCGATGACTGGGGCTTGAAGGCGCGGGATTCACCACGGTTATAGGGGGGAGCATGTCCTGACCAGTCAATACTGCTGTTGTCGCAACTGTTGCAACAGGTGAGGATGAAGAGGATGACAGTGAGGGTGATGGTAATGTCACACCCTCCGACGGAGATCTCACGGACGAAAGTTCTTTAGTCATCGGGAAGGCATATGATAGAGGCACAGACTCACTTTTCCCAAGCGCAGGTTTTAGAGCAGGAGACGAGCTAGCGTTTGAACAGGTCGGTGAACAGGCAGCGCTGATAGGATCGCCTTCACTGTCACTTTTGTGAAAGCGATGAGCGCTACACTTGCTGCCGGGGGAGTGACTGCACGGGATGCTGCCCTGGTGGACAAGACCTGCCCCCTTGCTAAATATGCTTCCCTCTGGTCGAGGCGATGAACGGCCGCTATTGTTGGCAGAGTGAGTGACAGAATTAGCACCAGAATGATTGCTCGAGTTTCCCGAGACGTATATCTCCGTGTCTGTATCATCGGTGTCAGAAGACGCCGATGAGTCCGAAGTCAGGTGTCGCTTCTGTAAGTGTTGAAGCTGGACCCTTTGTAACAAATGATTCTGCAGATTGGCGAAGGCTTTACCGCTAGAGCTAACGCCGCCTGGCGGTGTCCCAGGACAGCTACTGATCAGACTTTGTTTTCTGGCTCCGTCGTCACTGGACAAAGTTCTTAGGTTTCCGGAGTAAGAGTAAGACATCAGTGAATTAAGGCTGCCGGGACAAGGCAAAGAAGACGCCAGGGAGCAGCATCCAGTGGACGAGTTGTGTCTCCGCAGCGTCACCTGAGGCTGCTGCGTGACGTTCTCGAGACCTGATGAACAACTGGAGGAGGCCGAATGGGGACGACGAGTATGCACAGGAGATCTGGGACCTGTAAATCCGCCATACGCAGTCTGGTGTCTGAGAAAATTTGCAGGCGAACCTCGGCCTGAATTGGACCGCCGCAGTAAGATAGGAGATGCCGATCTTCTACCCATACAACTATCAGGTGACGGCAGTGGTGACGAGGACACAGGCGAGATATTGGTCCCGCTGCTGCCGTCTGCAGCTGCAGTAACAAGCCGCGCCGGAGAGATCCGGCCAAGCTTCAAGTCTGCTGCTTCCTGGGCATCGATGTGGAATTCTGTTGGACACGACGCCCGATTGGTGAGATTCGTGGGCAGACTTGGCAGACTGCGCCGAGGTCCCGACCTCTTGAAAGACATAACTATAGAAAACTATGTTGACAAGCACTTCGAGTGACCACAAACATGTTCAATGCTGGATAGATTTGTTGTTGTTTTTTTCTTTATTATTATTTAACTTTGGATGAAGTCGCAACGCTAAATTCCAATAAATATGGTATGTCACAAACTCGTAAGAATTGATGCGCAAATTGTTTACATTATTTTAAAGCAAAACCGTAACATCTACATCTTTGCTACTGCTTTGCTAAATTGTAGAAATCCTCTGAACAATCCTTGCTTTCGAAAAACACAGAAAATAGCATTCACATTAGGAAAAATAAATTACACCATCGACAAACTTTATCAACAGAAATACGGCAAAACCCGAAGCACACCATATAGCCTACACTTCTGTTTGAGAAAGAGGGAGGAGAGAAGAGAGAGACGGTCATAGAGGCGGACAAATTATGTTCAATACTCTAGAACTAACATGCAATTAAATCTTACCATATTTAAAAACTCTTTCACACCTACGACAGGCAGCAATAATAACAAACCTACAAACATCCACGAAATCTCTGCTGGTATTGTTAAGATGAGTCCTGATTCATTTTAATAGCACTAGGGATACACTTTGCAGTAGAGCTTCATCATGTTCCCACAGGAAATACGGTTATCTCAAGAGATAACACCACGGATCTGAATGCAAGTCTGATAACGAGTGAAGTGTGTTCAAGTATTGAAGGTTAATGCTTTTGGTGCAAAATTATTTTTTCCTCCGCAAACAATCACTCAAAACTAGGTAATCACGATATTACCCGAAAGTGCTGGGCGTTGAGTGTAAGAATGGTGATTGATACTATTATTAAAATGGGTGATTTCTAAAACTAGACTTTGGGTCGCCTAAAACGATTCTTTGATGAAGATCAGATGTATGCATGTGTGAAGAGCGAGGGCTATGAGAGTCAGAGAATTACAAGGATAGGAGTACACAGGTAGAGGAGAAAGAGAAAGATAAGTAAAGAACTAAGAAGTGCGGCGCACAATGAGCAAACAAATTTGATAATAGAGAGATCAAATCAGATCAGGTCGAGAGAGAGAGAGAGAGAGAGAGAGAGAGAGGTGAAGGGGAGTCGATGAATGAAATAGTGTAAGGCAAGATTACATAGCAGAAAACAAAAAATTAAAGGGAAAAATACCAAGTATCAAATACCTCAGAAGAGCTCACTTCTAAAATCGATCTAAGAGATCGCATTTACTGTATGTAATACTTCGATCTTTTTTTTTTCTTTTCGAAACTGACTTAAATTTGTTTTTAAAATGTGCAGGCGCCCACTGTGTCACAAATTGTAAGTATAAAACAGTTTCTCAGCAACTTGAAAACTGGTTTTTAAGTGGGAGCTACAGCAAGCTAACTGCATCCTGCAATCTTTTCAGAGAAATGAGGGACGCCAAAATACTACACTAATACCTAAACACACGAGACATTCTTTATATTAATTAGGAGTGGACACGCGACACGTGCAACTGCACGGATTCAACAACCCTCAGCATATAGCTCGGAAAATATAATGTGCGTGAGATCAGAGGGTTTCTCCACTAGCTAAAACCGAAGTGGAATATGTGAGAGATGCCATGCGGGGTATTGCACTTGCCTGATCAATGCAGCAAACCTGACGGTCTGGGACCATGGAAACTTTATTTCTATATTCATTTATATCTTTCAGTCAAATAAGCATCTTTTTAAGATCCGTTAGAGGCTAGTTTGTTTATGTCCTGTCAAAATATGGACTTGATCGTTCTTAGCGATTAAACTTCTTAGTCTATTCAAGCCAGCATGAAAGTCACTTCCTGAAGCATCTATTTTTGTAGATGCGGATGGGATGGCTCAGTGGTTAAGTGCCTAGCCTTGTCTGGGCAAGGCGATGGGTGCCGCATCGAGGTGCAGGTTCGATCCCTGTTCATTGCATCTGTTATTCTCTTTTCACGCCTTTCGTCTTCTTTATTGGTCTCGAGCTAGATCTAGGTTTGTGGTTGATTTTCCTATACTATTTTTTTCTTTATTTACAGTCACTTGCATCTTTCGATCCTTAGATCTAGCTTCGTCTGTCTCAGCCTCTAACGTTGTTTGACTGCTTTCTTTATTTCTATGAACCATGGAAAACAAGATCTCAGTATAATAATCATTGCAGTCCGACCCACGAAAAAAAAGAAATAAAAAGCTATATAAAACTGACACATTTACGCTAAAACGATATAAGGGTTCAATTATTCTTCGAAAATGGATAAAATTATCGGTCATGATTTTATACATATAAAGCTAGAACAAATTTGCAGTTAGAAATATTTCCAATTTCTTTGAAGATAAAACTTGGTGCACATTTACTGAAATTAACTTACCTAATTAATTAAGGGAGAGGGTGGGGGAGAGGGAAATTACTTAGACCTCTGAGTTCTGCAAATTCTCCAAAGAAAAAAAAGGGAAAAAAATTGGCATGCAAAACACCAGCACAGACATGTTTCAGAATATATGAGTCTCTCGAGGTATACCTCAGTACTAGATACAAGAGGCACATAGTCATCGGTCAATGGAATCGTACTAAATCTTTTAATAAACACACAGAACATTAGTTTTGCTTCTCACTCGCGCACCGTACTAATTGGAGGATAAACCAGACGGATGACTTGTCAAATCATATATCTCGCTAGTAGGAAAAAAAAAAAAAAGCCCAACTTAACATAGATGTCCGTACGCAACACGCCAACCAACGCTCCCAGACTGTAAAAATAACATAAAAGACAACATTTGGTAGATCTAAGCATTATGTTTGCTTAAAAAAATATATTGCACTGGCCCCATGGGAAAATGAAAACGTTAGAAAACAGAGGTATAAAAGTAACCATCCGCTCCATAGTGAAATAATGCGAGAGAGAGAGAGAGAGAGAGAGAGAGAGAGAGAGAGAGAGAGAGAGAGAGAGAGAGAGAGAGAGAGAGAGAGAGAGAGAGAGAGAGAGAGAGAGAGAGAGAGAGAGAGAGAGAGAGGGGGGGGGGGGAGATTTGAAAAAAAAAAAAATTTGCAGTTACCTCCACCATGAAAAGACGAAAAAGATCAGATTATTTCCTATTGGGTTTGGTTACATAACAGTGTCGTGCAAAAAAAAAATTAGATCAACCTCACGTGTAACACTATACCAGTGACCCATCTTCATTAATGTTTTTTTTTTTTTTCTTTTCACTTGTAATATCCAAAATGCGGTCCAATACCGTTTCTCTCCTAGTCTCATTGTATACTTTTCTCTATTTCCAAATGAGATCATCTGGTGGATTCAGTATTTTATCAACGATAGTGTAATCACATTCCGCTCACTTGTCGACCACCCTTCCTGTCTCCAATCGACCAATAATCAATCAGTCAATCTATCCATTCATTCTTTCGTGTGTGTGTGTGTGTTTTCTCTCTCTCTCTCTTCATCTCCATCTCCCTCTCTCTCTCTAACCCACACAAACACGCTCTTTCTCTGACATACCGGTGTACCAGGCTCCCAGGCAGGGATACCCCTAAATGCCATCATCGATCACACTGTGTCATTGTCGCCTCAAGCTGGGGTCCAGCCGCTATAAGCCTAATGAGACAGATATGGCACGGCCCCGAACACACACACTCCCAGCATAATAAAGAATGGTAGCGTTTGAAAAAAAAATGATTGAGAAGAAAAAACAAAAGCAGAGGATGTAACACGTTAAGCTATTCAAAGCCCTGAATTAAAATTCTAGAAACAGTATAAAAGGCTAACTCGGATTACGGCTGTGTGTAGGAAATGGAGACAGGGAGAGGGGAGAAAGAAAGAGAGAGAGAGAGAGAAAGAGAGAGAGAGAGAGAGAGAGAGAGAGAGAGAGAGAGAGAGAGAGAGAGAGGTGCTTGAAAAGAAAAAAAGAGAGAGGGTGAAGAAGACGAAGAACAATTACCTGTGCTCTGCGTGTGGCACAGGAATAGCGACATTCGCTGTCCTGATTAGGCACCTTCTTTTTTTCCTTTCAATCATCATTCTCAGGCGCTAACAAAGTATAGAGGGCACTGAGCATAAAATCTAGACTGTCTGTCACTGAAGAGAGTACATCCCCAGTGCGGCGCTCGTTACAAGAAACTAGAGATGCGTCTACAAGACTGGTCATCGATTGATGACTCTCCTTGCCTGCTTCATTATGTGTACATGTTGAATTCAAGGCCGGGCGGAGAGCAACAGAATGAAAGTAGTGAAAAGAAAAATGATAATCCAGCACATGCTTCGAAAAATCGTGTCGCCTACTGTCGCAAATTCTACATTGATCATATGTGTGAAGGACGCTGGCAAACCAACCTATGAACATGCATTTAACAACAACAACAACAACAACAACAACAACAACAACAACAACAACAACAATAATAATAATAATAATGATAATAATAATCGGAAAGATAGTTCATGGACGAGTGATGATGGTGTCATATGTTTTATAGAGCGCTGAAGCCTTAATTAGTTCACTCTAATGATAATGCTGTCTCGATTCTCACTTATCTCCGTTTCCAGCTGTACCTAGAGTGCACGTAATAGGTTATTTTAGCTTCCTTAAAAAGATCCAAGTTTTTACTTCGGTGGAGGCTGAATAACAAAGTTTTACAAGTTACTCTCCTTCCTGTCATAACATTAATGTATCATATGTTTGGCTTGCGTATTATTAACACCAAAGATCAGAGACCCATGCCTAAAGTAAACTATCTGCTGTCGATCCTTGAACAAAAAATTTTGTCTGCCCATCTCTCTGCCATAAAGTCCAATCCTTTTGCAGCAGTGAAACGATAGGTTACTAAGTGTATATTTTAAAATGGTTAAACAATACGCAATAGTGCTCTCCTGTGGGGATTCTTAAAAAAGGAACCATCGAAACAACTGCTGGTTGATTATAAAAGGTAAGATCGTCTCTTTCAACCGATACAAATCCAGGATGGTTTCAAGCGAGAGAAACGAGCGTATTTCCAGTGTAGATTCAGACTCCATACCCCTATTGTTCTTCCAACTGAGAGGCATGGTTGTCCAGTTCTCCATGACAAATTCACAAAGCCTAGAGTGTCCCTGAGGAGTGGTCACTTTACCCTGGAACGATCAGGCTGGACTACTCCTATGACAGACAGACGTGCTTTTCCGCTTTACTGAATATCCTGAGTCCCGCGTTTCCAGCTGTACCTAGAGTGCACGTAATAGGTTATTTTAGCTTCCTTAAAAAGATCCAAGTTTTTACTTCGGTGGAGGCTGAATAACAAAGAAACGGAAACAAGTGTGTGTACATCAGACTAGCCAAAGCCTCCAATGCATTCAGTCAGACGGTGTGGAAGTCAAAGCCGCCACTTTGAAGGTATCCTGAGAGAGAGAGAGAGAGAGAGAGAGAGAGAGAGAGAGAGAGAGAGAGAGAGAGAGAGAGAGAGAGAGAGAGAGAGAGAGGGGGGGGGGGGGACAGACAGACAGACAGACAGAAACACACAGACAGAGAGAGAAAAAGGGTCTTAACTTTCAATTTATAGGGCGTAAATTTCGCAGTAATGATAAAATTTGATCAAACATCGAAATTACTTACTCCCTTTGTTAGAGAAAATATCTGTCAAACGAAAAAAAAGTTCAGTTGCACTCGCACATCTAAAATAGAATCTCTAACTTCGGATTACATGGTTGTCACGGATTACGAAAGGTTTATTGCCGTGAGGTGTTAGCTCTCAGTGGCACTCACAAAGTTTCACATCCGAAAGGGCAGGGGAAATCATTATCCCTACGTGATGGGGAAGAATCTGAGTGGAGCCCCAGGAGAATCGCGATGGTGAGTATTTCCACTGACCCCTACGCGAGTATTTCCTCTGACCCCTACAAAGTCACTGTAGGATGTCAGCACCAGAATCAAAGTGGGCATCAACAAAGGCATTGGGGAGGGGAGGGGGTATTAGTTTCATTCTGTGTAACAAAGCATCGGGGAAATAATTGCAAATCGATTGTTATGTGATCGCATAGCGATTTCTAGCCCAGCGCTCTCTCAGATTCCCTTGGCTCTGTGATGTGGCCACCAGAATATGCACCTCAAGATGGTGCGCCCAAAATACTTGTTGCTGACACTGGTTTACGAGCAGCGGATAAAGTATCTGCGGTGGTTGTGATCAGCCGCCCTTATTAATGTATATTATCACTGACCTCAGAACAATTTGACCACTGACGATTGTTTTGACAGAAACGCGCGAGGGGTTTCGTACTGCCAAAAATAGCGCATGATAAAGAGAAGATTTTTAGTTCGAAACCTCTGCCCATTTTGTAGAGGTATAAGAAAATCGGCGAGGAAGTTTTTAAAACAGAGTATTGCAAGAAAAACACAGGCTTCTTTGGTTAAAGTAATAAATACATACACATTTTGAAATAATGACAATATTGTCGATACAAACAATATTCTGAGAAGGGGGCGTCGTCTTTTCAGAACTAAAAAGGAGGCTGATTTTCTAAATAAAACAGCATCATCAACCTCGGAACACAATAAGCTCCAAGAAATACCACGATTTCAAGAAAAGAGGTTTAGTCATGTCATTCTGGATTCTCACGGAACCACATGGCATTATGGAATAAACCTCGTATGAATTGATTAAAAAAGGAAGCGGATTTTTTTTTTTTTTTTTTAAATTGATTCAGGATTTTTACGGCATACATTTTCACATACTCAAACTTGTACTATTCCTCGGGCACTGTTGAATGATCTTCGGGAGTCTATTTTAAGCTCCGAACTTGGCAAACAAAATTGACCAATTTTTCACTTTCATTCAGGCAGTGCAACTTTTTTTTTGATTTCAAGTGGCTAAAACTTTATTAAGTCTTGCAAGGAAAGTTATCTCGTGTACTTCGATTGATAACAGAATAAGAGTATCTCTCCTCTTCCCCCCCCCCACCTTTTCACAATTGCCAAACTGAGATGTTTACTGCCAATCTGATGTTTCACGACGGCTTCGGGCTTGAGTGCACGAGCAGGGTGTTGTGCCGCTACTAATGAGGTGGCTGTAGGCAGAATCAGGCTTCTTACTACAGTGTGGTCTCCGGTTGAGCCAAACTTGTTGACAGTAATTGGGTTAATGCCCTGCCTTTCTCACTTTATCTCGAAGGGATTACCTTATTTCCATTCACCTGGTAGTCAATCGACTTCAGATAAGACTCGTGGTTAAGCATATACGGCGCGATATTTGACGAAGTTTTACTAATACATCAAGTTCCATCATCCCTTTAATATCAAAAACCTTTACAACGGCAGAAGAAAATTAAAGATAACCAAAACTGTTTATAACACCTGAAGAAAATTGGAGATATCCAAAATCAATTTTTCATCCAATGCCAGCGCTATGGTCTGAAAAAAAGAAACAGGCTAAGCGTTAACATAATAACAATTATAAGCTTCGACTTCCACATCATCATTTTGTACAATAGATTTTCAAATAGGACAAGACATAATGCTTTTTAACACAATCTGTATCCAACAATCAGAAGTTCAGACAAGCGTCAAAGTGCTACATGTATTACGTTGTAAAATATCTTTTTGTCATCTGAGCACCGACAAGAGTCTATGCTTTTAAACGGTTTAGCTCATTCAGTGCAGACACTATTTCTTTATATCCAGGGCGAAAAAAAAAAACACAAACCAACTCTAAAAGCAAACTTCAAGACGTATAAATTGGGTCGCAAAAATCTTTATGAAATTGAGTTCTCGGCTGAGATTCAAAAGTATGAGATCCGAAGGATAAATCGGAGGTGGAGAAGAATCGAACTCGAATTACATTTTAAAAGTAATTACACGCTGAGGGGTTTTACCCCTTCATTGCAAACTTTATTTCATATAAAAATTCATTTCTTACGTGGCGCTCACATGCACTGCTTTCAGTCAGTGGCATTTTAAGACTTCAAGTATTCCGATGCATCCTGATGCAATGTCCTCCCATTAACGTTCCTCAGGAGGAAAAATTCACTGAAAGGAGAATGCAAGACCCTCATGAACTAATTTGAATAGAGCTCTCTTTGGTTTTCATTCAGGTTTTTTCCTTCCGTGGGATATTGATTTAACAGAATATTAAAGTACTCAATTGGTAACGATGTTCTTGTGCTACCAGCTTCATATATTTTTACGATGAACTGCTCGGAATGTTATTTCAATCGAAGCGCGGGGCGGGAACGAGAGAGTTAGGATTTTTTTTTCTTCTTTTTTGGTTTAAAAAAAAAAAAAAAAAAATTGGCATGTCTTAGCAGGCCGAAATCATGTGGCTTTTAAATTAGAGAAAATTGCAGAATCAAGCACTGCGAAAATCAATAAAGTGAAAATTCACAAAAAAAATTTCACACATAATTCGGAAAATTAGTAAATCTCGTCCATCGGGCAAAATAGCGCACCTTCATTGGTTCCTTAAATTTTTATTTTTTATTTTTTACAATTTTTTTTTATAAAGTAATTGATAAATAAATTAACAACTGCAACTCCTTTTGCTGGGATGATGTTATAAATTATTTCTCTATTTGTTGTCCTCTCGCTTTTCTATCTACCTCTCACTCATCATACTTTCAATGTATCTCACCCTCTACGCATGTGTTTATTTCTCTTTCTTCTTCTTCGTTTTCTCTTACTCCTTCATCATCTTCTTCTCTGTCAAGTTCCCTCCTCCACCTATCTCTCACATTTTATACTCTTTCCTATGGTTTCTCTCGACTGTCTCTAGCTCTATCCACATATCTTTCCAATGTACAGCATCTTAGCGTCATCGCCTCGATGTTACTTAACTGGCACATAGTCTTATACGAAAAACATATAGAGGTCAGTAGCTCAAGAATCAATAATGTAAGGCAGCATCGAGAGTAAAATGAACAGCTATAAACCCTTGTGTACCCTGGTAGTGGAGTGGAAAATGAGTTCGCCGCCACGGAAGTGTTACTTTCTCCCCACACCAAATTCTCCAAGTTATGTGTGTTTAAACATTAAACGAAGAATTTTTGTACGAAGGAACATTTATCGTTTACACCAGACTATAACCGATAAGCCAAATCTGTGCCCACTTGAAAACGCTTAGCGCTAAAAATAATTAATTCATATGAAGTTCAATAGAAATAGAACATATTATGAAAAAAAATAGTTTACATATATCTATTTACATGACTGTGTGTGTGAAATATTCTCTTCTGTGAGTAATTAATCAGAATAGCGCTCAATTGTTGAATTAAAAGGGGCTTAAATAATATCAGAAATAATATCATTCGCCTGATGAGAACAAATCTGAAACAGTTGTGTAGTGAATGTTATAGTAAGTAAACTTTTTCTTCCTCTCTGTGTGTTTATGTATGTATATATGTACGTATGTATGAGTGCGTGTGTGTGTGTGTGTATGTATGTGTTTCTCTCTCTCAAACTCCGAGGGAGAAACCACGGTTGTACGAGCAGGTATGTTAAAAAGCTTATACTGGCCAACTGGGGATTACTGAGCACCTGGCCAATACAAATAAGCATTTATTGGTAGAAACTCAGATATCGAAACATATGTGTCTAAGAATTACATAGTTGTGCCGCGACATTTTTTTAAAGGTACGAGGAAATGAAAATCTAAATCACTCGTTTAGGTGCAACATTATTTCCAATGTATTCACTGACCCCCCCACCGCGGGAAAAAAAAGCATAAGCACAACCACCACCAACATCAACGCAACAGAATTTGAACGACTACAATAATAACCGCATTAACTTAATAATCAATAAAACACCTCTGCAACAGTATAAAATGTTGTCATCGTTACTAGTAAAAACCAACTCATTGAACCATTCACTTAGTTGATTATGATCCATCGTTGCCTGAAATATAATTACCTAAAATAAACATACGACCAGGGGCGAGGTTTAAAAAGCGGGTCGAAAAGAGAAAGAACATGTGGGAAACGCCCAATTTCCTGATGCTGCCAAGAGTCGTTCCATTACTAAATTAATGGTCAGCAGGCATACCATAAAGAATTAAATAAGTCCGGGCCTGGCATGCCCCAATGTGGCAAAGATAACAGAAGGCCAGATGAAAAAAAAAGAGAGAAAGAGGGGGGGGGGGGGGAACGGAGAACCAGAAAAGACGAAACATCACGCACGCTCGTCTGTTTCCTCCCTTCAAAAAATAATCGAAGCGGGCCTGACAGTTTGCTAGCTAATTTGAGATTGAACGTCCTGGAATGCTCTGAGTACTGAGAAAACGAGAGTTACCGTTAAAAAAAAAGATTATTTAAAATAAAAAAAAAAAACCGATGAAAAAAAAAAAAAGAAGTTCCGTGAAACATGTTGCCAGATTTAAATTGAAACTAATGTAACGACAGAGTAAGTTGGTGTAAGACCAAACTATTTTTCCTCGCCACCGTAAACTTACATTCCCATACTGTAATAATGAAAATTAAAGTGACCACAGAGCGCCCAGCTCTAGAATCTCCTTTAATTTCCTTGTGCATGATGCCAGCACAATGGATGGTTCATAAAAATTGTGAAGGCGCTAGCATCTGTAGTATGTGCTGAAAAGCACGTATCTAAGGACACCGACAATCCAATGAAAAGGACAAAATTTATCCTATCATATTTAGGGAGTTTTTAAGTCAATATATATATACAATGTGGGTTTTTGGTTGAAGGGTAGAGGCTGGGAGTAAAATTTGCTTCACTTATGTACAAATTGCGCTTTTATATTTCATATGTCGGCACCGTTAAAAGTCTGTGCGACTAATTTTTTTTTTTTTATTTTTTTAGGTCTTTAAAAACAAAAAAGGAGGGAAAAAAGGAAGGGAGGGGCGTGGGGGGGATGGGGAGATTTCAATCCGATGAACTGGATTAAACATTGGAAATTGGCACCAAACATTTCGAAGGAGGGACGAAGGAGAGATTTGGCAAGAAAAGGAGAGAGAGAGAGAGAGAGAGAGAGAGAGAGAGAGAGAGAGAGAGAGAGAGAGAGAGAGAGAGAGAGAGAGAGAGAGAGAGAGAGAGAGAGAGGAAACAGTCCTAAAATAATGACTATGTTCACCTTTTTAAAAGTGAACTGGGGTTGAAGAAATAAGGAAATAAAAGTTTGCTGAACGGTGGCTAAAACGACAAATGGATTCACCCGACTGTAAAAACACTCTCACAGTGATAAGTTCTCTCGACCATTATTATAATACAGCTACGCTGATTCGTAAAACATTTTCGACCTAATCGCAGGCTAGAGATTAAACACGATGTGGATATCAACGTAATCCACCTCAAAGCACTTCTTGATTTATGTAACTATATGCTTCCAAAGTGCATGTGGGAAACGAGCGTGGCTGACAAGAGCATTAGACTGCATAGGCACGTAAAGTTAATGCGATGCGGAGCAAAAAAAGAGAAGTGTGTTGCATTTGCAATTCTATATCAATTTTTCATGATGGTTGCGGTCTAAATGAAAAAGAGACATGCTTATCAAGATGAAGATCATTCCGATAGACACGAGAAGCCAAACTGTAATCGATATACTAGCAAAGGGTTTTCCTCACACTGGTGGCATGTACAGAGAGGCATCAACCCTGTTCGAACACATCACGAAAGTGTGCTGACAGCTTGCATTGTAATAATTCTGAAGTACCATAACTCTGCTGCACACTGAAACCAGTTAAAAATCTTATTTCTTGAAAATAACACCCTATTAATGCGAATCAAATCAAGAATGGTCATACGGCAAGGTGTTGGTAATAACATGAAGAGTAACATTAATATGCCGTTTCATATTACACATTTAAAAAATCTCCTTGGAATACGATTATTTCCCCAAATTTTTTTTTTTCATGTTTAAAAAAAAAAAAAAAAAAAAAAATCGCAAGTACACTATGGCTGTTTCGATCGCTAAACCATACAAAAAAAAAAAAAAAAAAAAACATCGTGTAATTTTCTCTCATAACGAGACTTCAAAAGAGCAAAGAGGTTGTAATAATAATTCCACGTGACTACTGCATCACACAAATAAACACCTTCGATGCTTTCGGAAAAGAAAACATTCTCTAAACGTGTTCTCAATGCAGGCACCGAATGCACGTTCCAGAAACGCCAATACGCACTATGATTAAGTTACAAGTCTCCGAGACAATCTATGGATGCAGTCGATCTCTACCAACAAGAGGCCGGCATGCCCGCGGTAACGATACCTTAGCCTTGACGCCAGAATGCGATTTCTTATTCTTTTCTCTTCCTTAGAAGCATGGAAACGTGCATCCTACAAACCGCACTTGTTATTGAATGTGTCTGGATTTTTTAAAAAGTAGGCACTCTATATCATGGATCTAGCTGACTTTCGCTTAATGGTACAGGGCTATAAATATAGAAAATCGTTCAAAGTACGATAGTGTTTCAAGCTATATTCCCTTTTTTCGTGACCACTCTCATTTCTACTACTTTCAATAACAAGAATTACCAACAATATTGCTATTCCAATCGCCATTGCCACAGCCAATATTATCTCTGGCACTACTTCTACTATTACTATCGTTGCTGTTGCTGCTGCTCCTCTTACTACTACTACTACTACTACTACTACTACTACTACTACTACTACTACTACTACTACTGCTGCTGCTGCTGCTGCTGCTGCTGCTGCTGCTGCTACTGCTTCTGCTGCTTCTGCTCATGATGATGATAATGATACTACTGCATCTGCGACTACTAGTAAGATTATTAGCAGTCTTAAATTTGCTGCAGCTGCTTCTTTATAGTGTAACGATTATTCTCTTTGCAGTCATGTCGCTATTCCCCCCTACCCCTTCTGCTCAGGGTCTGATTAGCTTTTCCGCGAAGTTATTATTACCAGAGCAACATTCAGAAACTAGCAATGTATCCTTATGGTAACAGTCTCGTTCTGTCGATTCCGGAGGGTTTTGATACAGTGTCACCGTGCCTCAACATACGTTCCACGCTGCTTTGTGTATTATTTTGGCAAGCCGAACTCGTTTAGTTGAGGCATAAGAGGGGAAAAAATCCACAAGTCACGTGTAGGTCTATTGAGAGTGGTTCTGAGAGAAGAATCTCGCTCTTTGGCTCTCTTGACATGGTGTCTAGGGTTTCCATTGCCTAGCAGTTTTATAAGAGAGAACACCGCATAGGCAGAGTGGCTTGACAATTCGATATATACAGAACCGTGCCATGATGACCTAGTGTGAATAATTTTTTTTAAATTTGGTTTCCAAATTGTTGTGATATAAAGTTAAGTTAGGGCGCGGTTCCACATTGTACAGCCAAAAACGATGTCAAGAGGCGCACATGGGGGGATGGCACATGGCATTTAGTATGACGTGGATGTATAACGTCATGAGGGATACAATATATATATTGTGCATCCCCACACACCCAGGTGGAAAATTTGCTTTAAACAGTGTATGCTTTAAACATAGTCTTCATATTACTAATTTATCAAGTCAAGGATGAAATTTTAAGGCTCAGATGAAATAAGCAAATCCTATGTTTCATGAGAGAGAGAGAGAGAGAGAGAGAGAGAGAGAGAGAGAGAGAGAGAGAGAGAGAGAGAGAGAGAGAGAGAGAGAGAGAATATTAGGGAGGGAAGCGATAACACAACAAACGACTAAAATCAAGTTTCAGATGGTTACGTCAAAAGGAAACGCCCTGGCGGAAAATGGAGCGACTCCAGTTTCGGGCACAAACTTTGTCCTAAACAAAAAGCTGTACCGGTATTCAAATAAACACCCAACGTAATTTGTGGCGCACTGACTAGACTGTAGGGAAACATTGTGGTGGTGGTGGAGGGGCTATATTGCCCTTTGAATTCGCATTGAAACACAAAATAATATTGGACACGCCCTAATATAGTTCAGTAAATGATACGCTTCATGAAACATGTCACCCAGTGTACAGATTGAGGAAGATTTTTTTACCAAATCTGTATTCCAGGGAAGCTTTTGGGCTGGTCACGAAATCTCCGGCCATCGTTTGAAAAGAAAGTGGATCGATTTAGTTATGGTCTTCACAGCACGTGTGACCCAACTCTAAAGACATTACTTTCCTGTCTGAGAGGTAAGCATTATATCTCAGAAAGATGGAGAGGGGGGGGGGGGGAGAGAGAGAGAGAGAGAGAGAGAGAGAGAGAGAGAGAGAGAGAGAGAGAGACAGACAGACAGACAGACAGACAGAGAGAGAGAGAGAGGAGAGAGAGAGAGAGAGAGAGAGAGAGAGAGAGAGAGAGAGAGAGAGAGAGAGAGAGAGAGAGAAATACCGAGACGGAATGAAAGGGCAGGCAGACTGGCGACTGAGTGGATGAGACAAAGAAAAGTAACTATTAAAAGTGATGGTTCAGTGAAAATAAATTCATGAGTATTGAGGAAAAACTAGGAAGTGCTGGTACGAGGAACAAAATCTACGCAAAAACTTAAACGGTAAAAACGATCAGACATGTTGAGAGTTGAAAGCGAAAGTAGATTTAGTAATGTTTTTTTCTTCTTCCATCGATTTCTCTCGGAGAGAGCAGCAGCACAAAAGGCCGGTACTATGTTGAAAATGTAAAGAAGAAATCGTTTAAATAATCCATGTTTTTACTCGTTAAACAAAATATATCATCTAAATGGTGTGCAATCGTAGCTTTATGGTGGATTGAACTTCTTTCAGATGCATGCATAATAATACATACACGAGAGAGAGAGAGAGAGAGAGAGAGAGAGAGAGAGAGAGAGAGAGAGAGAGAGAGAGAGAGAGAGAGAGAGAGAGAGAGAGAGAGAGAGAGAGAGCGATAAAATTAAGAGATGTTCTCTTTTCTAACCTAAACATTTTTCCCTCATTTTCACTGTTCCTTTAAATGTTTTAAAAATACCTTGATCATATTTATCTTTACATAGGCTACGCAGTAAAATTACGACTGTATGGATAATTTAATCACATTCAACATGGAAAACACATGTCTATGTCTCTTCTTCCAAATAAATAAAATATCGTCTTAGTTTTTTAAATTTTTGGATTGTCAGCCTTGTAAAATTCAGCACGAAGGAAAAAACACTTCAAGAATGCATCCTAGCCTTAAAGCCGCATCTCTTCACTTTGCCAAAGAAAACAGGCCTTGTTCAGAAGATTAATCCAGCAAAGAAGGGCATAACAATTATGAACTTTCATACATAATAATCCACTTAAGCTGGAAAACATCCGCATATTACCAAGAGTACAGACAGTTGGCATTTCAATTCTTCACACCAGTAGCCTAGCGAAGTATTTTAGATCAAATACTTTAGAGACGGTCGGCGCTGCATCACATCAGAGCAAAGCACATTGCACCACAGCGCAATGCAACCTTTCAGTTATCGGCACAGTGCTCTTTACCTCAGGTAAATAAGCCCGCGTGTGTCGGTACCCTGCTGTCTGTAATCCAAAGCAAGAATGAACAATACACAGTACCCAGACTGTTCGTTCAGGTGGAACAGATGAAATGGAGTGAAAGATGGTGATCCAACCTTATCACGGTATAAAAACAAAAGACGACGGGGGAAAAAAATCAGTATCAAAATAACTCGGTACGTTACGTGGCTTTCACGCAAACATCTGGCACATCCTGAAGATAAAACCAAGGGAGAAATTTGAAGCAAGTCGATAAAGATCTATTCTATTTTCTTTCATTCAATGTCACCGCCACTCTGTAAGTGGGCCTATAGCTCATGAAGTGAGAGAGGGAGAGACGAGAGAGCGCGAGCGCGAGAGAGAGAGGGTCGAGAGGGTGGGAGTGCAACCTACAAACCGCTGTCTGTCCTGCAAAGGGGGCACTGCGCGCTGGACCTGAAGAGTTTGGTGAACTATGGGCCCCAACAACATTATCTATATTCCACCATAAGTTTTGAATTGGAAGAAGAAGAAGATAAAGAGAAAGAGAAGGATAGAGAAGAAGCTGGAAAAAGAAAAGGAGAAAAAAGGAGATAAAAGAAGAAGAAAAAGAAGAGGAACAACAACAACAGCAGCAAAAACAACAAATAAGGTTTAAAATGAACTAAAACTTTTAACAAATGAAAAATATACATTTAGGACTTAAGAGATGGACATTTCAATTGTATCATGTAATGCTCTATTGAAAAGCATAGTAAAGAAGCTCAATCCGCCAATGTATATATTCATTCTGTAAGTACCATAAATAAAAAATAATGCCTTTTTATTTAGCCCCCAACCCCATACCCTTAGATCGGCCTACTACACGTAGTATTTTCGCTGACTGAAAAGATACATTGAAGCAGAAAAACCATCTTGAGAGGGCTTCACCTATGACATAATACCCAAACCTAAAAACGGAGTCTAAATGTCCAAACTGGACACAGATTACTCCGGTTTGCTTCTCCCCAAGGGACTTGTCTACAATAAACACGAATTTTTAGCCCAAAAAACCATTCAAGAGGAAACTCACATTACACCCGAGGCGAAAGTTCTATGCGCTGTACAGCTAGGGCCGGACATTCTGCAAACATTGGGCAGAAATGATTGAGGTAGTACTAGTAGTGGTGTAGAAAGAGGAAGAGAAGGAGGGGGAGAGAGAGAGAGAGAGAGAGAGAGAGAGAGAGAGAGAGAGAGAGAGAGAGAGAGAGAGAGAGAGAGAGAGACAGACAGACAGACAGAGACAGAGACAGAGAGAGAAGAAAGGAGAAGGAGCACATTGAGAGCCCGTTCGAACAAACATAACCTCCTTGTTTGACCCAATATCATCAAAGAAGACATCACAGATAGTTAGCATTAAAAGCCTAAGCGACATTTGCATTTACGCGCTGTGCAAGGTTAAAGAGAAAATTGATTTCAGGGGGTGTCTGCATTACATTGCTCCGTCGAGGTATTTTTTTTTTTATTAGGTTAGTTCTGCCTTTCTTATTTTGTTTAGCTCGACTCACCACAGCGTGGCTTATCTTGTGACGTGACATTTAGAGCATTGGAGAAGAAAATACAAAGCAATGAATGCACAGTGAAAATGATTCTTCCACGCAATTCCCACTCAACGCGATGCAAAAGACCTATGTAAATTTGCCTTCAATGGAAAGTTATGGGCAATCTTGCCTGTAAAGAAAATATTTGTTCTTCTTTTTGTTTTCTTTTTTTTTCTTTTGTTTTTGTTCCTTAAACCGGTTACCAAAACAGTTCGGATCTATCCCCGCATCATGGCACAATATTTGACGACCATTATTGAATTATTGGTAATGTTAAGCACCTTATTTTTTCCGGCACTCCTAATTGCACCACAAACACTTCTTGACAGCATGCATGCGTAAGCTGCCAACTGTTTTCGTCAACTAGATATAGAAAATACCTGGCTTCAAGTCACGAGTGCATTCTACGGCCAAAACCTTTACCTCAGGCAATATTAATTCTGAAGATCTGCTGTGTGTTGAGAATGAGCTTGTTAGGCGTGGGTTAGTGGGAAGCCGCCACATGCAACACCCAGCCATGAGGTAATTAGTAAATAAATTGATTTTCATAAACTTTGTTCATTATGAACAGTTATCTTAGACCTTGCTAGGAAAAATGTGACAAGAAAGTTTACAGGAGGAGTAAGGGGCATAATTGTTTAACGACCGAGAGAGAGAGAGAGAGAGAGAGAGAGAGAGAGAGAGAGAGAGAGAGAGAGAGAGAGGAGAGGGAGGGAGAGAGAGAGACGAGAGAGAGGAGAGAGAGAGAGAGAGAGAGAGGGAGGGAGGGAGAAAGAGAGACGGAGAAGAGAAGAGGGGAGGGAGAGAGAGAGAGAGAGAGAGAGAGAGAGAAGAGGGAGGGAGAGAGAGAGAGGGAGAGGAGAGAGAAGAGGGAGGGAGGGAGAAAGAGAGACGGAGAGGAGAAGAGAAGAGGGGGAGGGAGGGAGGGAGAGAGAGAGAGAGAGAGAGAGAGAGAGAGAGAGAGAGAGAGAGAGAGAGAGAGAGAGAGAGAGAGAGAGGGGCAGGCGGGTGATTATGAATAACGCTGAACTTTCTGGGGAGGATGATGTCCCAATGACTCAATCACTTGACGCCTCGGAAAACCTTGAGACCGCGGCATCCCTGCTAACCGCTGAAACCAGGATCTTCCTCCTTCTACAAACACTTGAATCAATGTCACAGTCGGCCTGGGTTTGGAAGGGTGTGACTGCGACATATGCTGTCAAATATTTGGTATAAAGAAAGCAGAAGGAAAAAAAATAAAAAAGGAAGTAAAATAAAACAAGCTGCTAATGGTGGCTCAATTTTACACCAGCAAGCGCCCCATGGTGCAATGGGCATGTAAAACTTCAGATTTTACGTTAGAACATAAGATGTCGTTCATAAATGTGCAGTTAATTCTTAATTGCTTGTGATAAGTTCTACCCAAACAGTTCGACTGTCTATGGGGCATAAAAACAATGCCGATTCACTATACACATAAAGCAGGATTTTTTAATGAAGTTTTTACAATTTTGAGGACAATCCATCTCTACCCTGAAAATTGAATAATTATTTCTTTTTCAACAATGAAACAAAATGAAAGCGCGTATGGAATCATGTTTAAAATCATATTGAATTTTAAAATGCCAGGTGGCAAGTGAGGTAAAAGCTTGAATAATTGAGGAAATAACAGTGAATCACTCTGGAAAAAGAGATGAGAAAGAAGCGGAGTGTTCGTAGGCCATATTTAAACTCCATTGTGCGTCAAACCAACTGTTAGCAACCGGTCGATAGCTTTGGGATAATAGAAATTCATTGGTTCATAGAAACGAAAGAACCTTTTTTTATTCCTTCAGTACGTGTGTCTGTGTGTGTGTGTGTGTGTGTGTCTGTCTCTCTCTCTCTCCTCCTCCTCTCTCTCCCCGCACCCTCACCCCCTTTTTTACAAGATGTGAGGCGTCATTGTTAATATGTCACATTGTCTTCGTCTTGCAAATCTAATAGAGCTGCACGGCAAGATCAAAAGATAAAGAAGAAAGCTGCATTTGTCTTCAATAATAAAAAAAATGTCTATTATAATAATTATGTATATAAATAAAAGAAAACAAAATATAATGCAGTTATAAAGGAAAGGAAAGAAGTTCTAGCGTAATAGAAAAACCAACAAGGCCCTAACTGGATGAGATATATTCAATCAATAGCCTCTAGCAGTTGGGGCTATCTTTCAGCGAGAGACTGCAGAAACGAGACATTGAGTTTCATAATTGATATCATGTAATACTCACAAGAAGATCTTCCAGCGTAGAAGTATGGAGCTCCAAGAAGTAGTGCAAGAATAATACATGAGAGTTGACATAAGAGAAAATAACCCCTGCATCAGAATAAACTACAAGAGCAGGGGGAAAAGAGGCAAACATAAACATCAAAATCATAACAATAATGATCACGTTCTTAATGTTCCATTTCCGCTTTTCACTTATTATTTTTTTTTTTTTTTTAACATTCCACTTTCTGCAATGCTGCGGATGTTAAAAATCGATGACACGAAGCGAGCTGCGCTGGGTAAATGATCTTATTTGCCAACCAGTCTGCGAGCGAAATATTTGACACTGTCATCTCTTGCTTTGTTTCCATGTCTCCACTGTTGTCCTTCTATGACAAAACACAGTCATACGCTCGGCCTTCTTCTATTTGCTCATCCTCCTCTCTTCACACTATTTTTTCTACCTCATTCTTCTTCTCCTCGTCTTTTGGCCTTTTCCTCCCGCTGCACCCTCCCCCCTCTTTCTTTCTTCATTTCAAAATGTGAGATAAAAGAGGTGGAAAACAGGGAAGAAGACATTACACGAGCATTCAGGATCGTATAATCCAACTCGAAAAAGACTGTCGCATATTTTGGTGTTGAATCGAAAATTCGGGCGTCCCCCGCTTCTGCTTTAATCGGAATAAAAAGTTTGAGTTTATTATTATTTTTTCTACTTGGAATCAGCTCTAGAGCAGATACTTGACCGTAAGACACAAAGTGGACTCTGGTATTTAAGATTCAGCTCGCCGAAAGTCAGAGCTCTCATACTCTTTAACTCCCCAACTAACTTTTATCTAAATGAAGGATGCGCAACAGGGACTTTAAAGCGGGCACAGCGCCTTCCTTCAGAAGTCTCTTTGAAACGTCGGGTGCCGGAAAGCAAACTTGAACTGGAATCTCGATTTTAATTTGTGGACAATCAAAGCTGTTGCTCATTGTTCTAACGTTTTATTTTCCAAATTTAATCTTTTCCGGATAAATTTTACCGCCTCATCCAATGGAGAAAACTAGCAAGGTATTTAACACACACACAAACTCTCTCTCTCTCTCTCTCTCTCTCTCTCTCTCTCTCTCTCTCTCTCTCTCTCTCTCTCTCTCTCTCTCTCTCTCTCTCTCTCTCTCCCTTCCCCCCCCCCTATTTTCGAAGAGAGATGTTACGTTATTGATTTCACTCTACATACTCGTGTTACATGTTTCGCTAAAATCGTATGAAAGTTTTAAATTACCGTTCTTTTTTTACCTCCGTTGATCGTTCGTTAGCTGATTTTTTTTTTTATTTCTTTGTATAGATCTTCTAAAAAACATGACATTTTTTTCTTAAACTTACCAAACATCTCTATTAGTCCTGTAGGCGATGTTTACGCACAATACGACTTCAGTATTGTCTCGGACCTTAAACGCCATTATTTCCTTCATTTTTTTTTTAATAATAATATCTGAATGAAAAAAAAAAAAAAGAGAAAGTACGTGCTTGCAATTACAGGATCCTTCTGATCTTTCTTGCTAAACATTTTTTTTCCTTTGCTCTGTTTTTGCATCTTTTCCTTTCCAAATTAAAACACACCCGGTGTAGTTAAATAAAAAAAACCTATTGTATGAGGGTAAAAATTCTCATCATTATGATATATTGTGAAGAATTCAAATATAAAATGTGGCGCTGCTTAAGTTCTTCAAGAGAAGATTTTGTTTTTATGTGAAGCCTGGGCAGCGTCTCATTGCAACTTATTGAACTGGCATTCGTGTTGAATTCTCGAGAAATGGGGATGTAAAAAAAAAAAAAAAGAAAGAAAGAAACTCCCCTTGCAATCCAAGACCTCATAGCAAATCCCTCTTGACCGTTCCAGCCTGACAACCAGTGAGCTTCTTACAGAGCTTTTTGAAATAAGATTTCCTCATTTCCCACTGCATTAAGGTTATTCAAAGCAAAAGCTTATTTTCTGTCTATTCTTGTTATATACAAAGAGTGAGCCAACATTTCTTGTTTCATTTTTATGTTGGTGAAGTGCTTGTCATAATGGCTGGATTCTGCGCCTCATTGGAAAATCTGATTCAAGTCAAAAGATCATGAAAATGAAAGTTAAAAAAAAAATGTTTCTCAAGTAATCAATAAGATTATTACTTTTTCCGAATTGGATTTGTATGGAGAGGCTTCGGTTTACAAAAATGAACTGAACCGTGACTAGCTTTGTAGCTACAACTTATTTCTATTTTTTTTTTCCCAAATGCCCGTTAAAATACAAAGTATAGTTCTATTGTTTTACCCGCTTCTCGGAGTAGGAGATCTTTAACGATAACATCAGCACCGTTATTACTCCTCAGGAGCTTTCAATGAAGGTGGCATGCATATTGTAAACACAGGATTTTACATCTACAATAATGATCTACAGTTACTTTCAAATGATATGCCGTATAATCATCCTAGAGGTTGGTTTGTTCATTTTTAAACATATTTTTTTTACCATTTTCTATGTTTCGACGATAATCCCACAAAGTTGCATCGTTTGATAAAGTAACGATTGTTCAAATTGCCCCAGCAGCTACTACCCAGCCTTTTTTTTTTTTGTTATCGTTCCCACAACCACGTGAGGACATTGTTGTTTGCATCCTCTTACACAGCGCAGAAACACAATCGATAAGTGATGGCGGCCGTCGTCTCAGAGCGACATGTCACGTGTGTTTTCAAGAACAATATTGGGCAGGTCCAGCTCGTGATATTTCTGTCTGTAAAACCAGCAACCAATGCGGCCGTATAAAAGCATCTGATTCGATTTTCACAGTGTGGTGAACTATCCTGGAGATACCAAGTTACTTGCAAGTCTTTTCGCTCTTGGCCTGATATCACGGTCAAAGTTTTTTGTTCCTGTAATCAATACGGTTCTTCAGGATCTTGAGTATCACATTCTGCGCACCAATTTATCAATCATGTTAAGATTTTAATTTTACTGGATTAAAATGAAACTTTTCTAAAGTTCTGGGTTAGGGGGAGGGGGAATAAACAAGGTTCTTTAAAATAAATACTAAACGAATATTTTGACTGGCAGTAACTCAAAGACATTAAATAAATTAAAAATAATTTAATACCCGTTATATGGTTTGCTGCTTTGTCCTGAATTTACTTTAACTCTTTCAGCTTAAAGGTGGGTCGTGAGCGTCTTAAACTTACTGATGTAAAGCTCGTAAATATAATGTATCCAATATTACACCACACAAAAATATGGCAGCGGAGACAGTTGTTTAGTCTCGATTATTGGGCTTAACGTAAAAAGGTATCCCAGGGACACCGAATAATATTGGTCAGGCTGCGTCTTACGCTTTTGTTACTTTTATCTTTGCGTCATACATGTGAGAGCATGGACAAAGAGACAAACACATTAATCCTTTTTGTCTGATTAATCGTTGACAGCTAGAGCCTCGCATTTAAAAAATATATATACATATCTTTGGGTACTGTTTTCATGAAATATTCATAGTTTTACACGTTTCTTTTGGCATGAGTATTGCTTTGTTATACAAAATAATAGATAATACTGATCTATTTGAAGCTATAATTCTTACGTCATAGACTTGGATTGTTGTCGATTTTTTCCGTTTCAAAATACCAAAACTGATATTCGTTTCAATAATCGTAACGGAAACATGAGAATAGTGGTGTTTAGAAGTTGTCGGCTTCTAAAATGACAGGCACAAAAAAAAAATAAATAAATAAACAAATGCATAGATAATAACTTCTTTCCGTGCAGACAGGTATTTCAGGTCTTAGCCCATGAAATACTAACTATTGCAATAGTTGAATACTCATCTCGCCTTACGAGGCGCTGAATGTATTTGTTAGAGATAATGAAATTCCGAGATACATAGAACTCAAGAAAAATCTGGTAAACCAAGAGGTTTGAAGGTACCGTACAGAAAGTTGCGGTAGTATATCGATTTGTAGGATCGGCATCGATGGAACGGGAACACTTCCGCCACATTATAAACTAGTTCCTACATGGATCGGATCGAGGAAAGCTGCTTTTGATATCCACGGGTGGTGGGAAGAGGGTCAGAGGGGAATCGACTTCTGCTCGAGACCTTTTCAGTAACATAGAGAGGATGGGTACCGGAAGAGAACGGGAAGAGAGAGAGAGAGAGAGAGAGAGAGAGAGAGAGAGAGAGAGAGAGAGAGAGAGAGAGAGAGAGAGAGAGAGAGAGAGAGAGAGAGAGAGAGAGAAGAGTAGAGAAGAGAAAGGGCGCAAAAAGACAAGCGGATGAAAAGAAAAGAATCGGGATGAAATGGACTGAAAGACCAAGCAAAATGGCAGGACTAAATAGAATCCTAAAGATACTTTGATACTATAGGCACAGGCCGTGTTAAGAAGCTTCCGACAATCCTCTTGGTGGACCATTCCTCCGCAGTGCACGGTCCTGGGAGTTCACTGGACATGAGTTCCAGGAAGAAAAAGATATTGCCAAGAGAAGTACAACCTCGCTCCATGATACATTTCCGATGTGGAGCTAGCATTCCAGTTTGAATATAATCTATCGTAATTATAGTTCCGCGAATAGGGGTATAATGGTCTTTTAGTTAATTTTAAGAAACTGAAGTATGTTATTTACAAGCAGACGCCCGCTTGCATGAACCCAAGGACAGCACTGAGTAGATGTGATCTGACTCCATCATCCGATGGCTCAGGCTCCTCATTGTAAGTCGAATGTTTTACAATCTGAGCTCTCTGGCCCCGCGTCAACTTCATCTCGATTCTCCTCATAAGTATGACTAAAATATTTGATTCGATCTATTCAGGAATGAAATTAATCTGATTATGTCTAAAGTAAAACTCTAAGTTCGATATTTCGCAAAACGATTCATAATGAAGTGTCAGGTTTGGAAGGGTTCGCTCTTGACTATTATTTAGCTGAATTGATTTTCGAAGCATATATAGACACACACATACCACTTTGAGTGAGTTATGCCTTGCCTTCGTGTCTTTAGCCATTGCATTAAGACTTAAGTTGCGATGCAGAGCAGAGTGTATGTAAAATCTTATGCTTTCAAAAAGAAAGCCTCGGTAGAAAAATAGGTTTAGGACAGAAAAGGCGGATTCAGATAACAAATTTTTCTTCAGCTTTTTTTTCCTCCCCCCCCCCCCTTTCTTTTAATGGTACTTTGTTGAAGAAAAAAATGGCGGGTGTAGGAGTATAAAATCCAGGAAGACGTAAAATTGGATTCAGACGAAAGCCAAACATCTCTGGAGTTTTATTCCTGAAGCGCGTGTTTATCACAGTTGATCTTCAGTCCTCTTACTCTGAGTAGTGAGGAGCTGTCGGTAAGACTTGCTGTTTGTACATTTTCCACATCTAGAAAAAGAACATCCTTGCGAATGTTAGAGAGAGAGATAGATAGCGAGAGAGAGAGAGAGAGAGAGAGAGAGAGAGAGAGAGAGAGAGAGAGAGAGAGAGAGAGAGAGAGAGAGAGAGAGAAAGGAAGGGGGGAAGAGAGAGAGAGAAAGGAAGGAAGGGGGGAAGAGGCAGAAAGAGAGAGAGAGAGAGAGAGAGAGAGAGAGAGAGAGAGAGAGAGAGAGAGAGAGAGAGAGAGAGAGAGAGAGAGGGAGTGAAAAGTGTATTTTTACTTTTTTTTTTTTTTTTTTTTTTTCGGACCATCTGCGATTCTGACCGCGAAGGCGCCAATTTGACAAGTAAGTTACGCCATTTAATTCAATATATCCGCACATGGGAATTATTTAGGAAGCTAGGAGGTCTCGAGGCAGAGTTTCCTTCAAATATCCACGATCGATCAATGATCAAGCATTCACCACCCATGTGGAGGGCGGAAGGACGCTGAGTTAATGTTGTACCTCCTAATTTCTTAAATGTTGTAGTTGATTGATACTAAGAGATGGTAAGGTAAGATAAGAGTAACTTTTTTTAATCCATGGGACACATTTATGTTGGATTTCTAGAATGTTCAGATACAACCACCTGATAAGTAAATACAGTAAGCAGGAGAATTATTCCTCTCATTCTCTCTCTGTCTCTCCCTCCCTCCCTCTCTCTCTATCTTACTCCCTCTCCCCCTCTCTCTCTCTCTCTCTCTCTCTCTCTCTCTCTCTCTCTCTCTCTCTCTCAATTATGCATCTCAGCAAAAAAAATAGCTCAGACTTCTAATATAGCTTAATAATTATACCGTTGTATTAGGTATAGAAATTTCAATCACAAGACACAATCATGTCACATACGTACTCACCCGCTTCGCAATAACCTAACAGACACAAGGAAAAAGGAATTGTTATACCTCTCAGATTTTGTTGCTTCGAGCAGAGAACAAAATAACCTTTGTTTAGGGTTCTATTCAAAATTGGCTCCTGCTTTGATAGACAAACCTCTACATTTTCCTGTTCACGAGGAGTAATTTTATGGTAGTGTTTTTTTTTTTTCCTTTTTCTTTTTTGGTTTGTTTGTTTTTTTCGTTCAATTATTATTATTTTTTATTTTAATATTAATGCTCTCTCCGTTTCCTAACAGCTGATTACGAAATCAAATTTTCAATAGGCTTAAGAACAGACATATCCTAGAGATCAAGGATATGAACCTAAGATCCAATCTAATGTTTAAATGTAAAATGGGGCGGATGTAGACTGAGCGTAGCAAAAGAGTCGACAGACAAGTCATGGCGACGTGCTGTAAACATTGTTCAACAGGTACTTCACGGATGAAAGCAGTGAACATCAATTCCGTATTGGCCACAAACACCGTCTTAGAAAGAAGTTATATCATCGCTTTATAACCATTGTTAATTTTGCTGCCAAAAGCTGTTCAATCCACAATGCTAAATACGTCTGTGCTAGTTTTTCTCGAAAGGTGTGAGTTAAGGAAGCATGTTATGACGTGATTTTTTTTTTTTGTGTGTGTGTGTGTGTCTTCGATGGCGTGCGCGTGGGAGAGGTTCAAAATGAATCAAATTATTATCATGGGTGCTTGTTTCAAGACATCATTTAGACATGTTACAGCTCCCTAATTATCCTTTTTCCTCGAGAATGAAAAAAAAAAAAAACAACAACAACAACAACAACAACAACAGTGGAGCCGTTCCAAGTTGCTGAGAAAAGGGCGAATATGTAATTAACGATAAAGTGGTGGAGAGCTTCATTCATAAACATAAAAAAGCTCGACACAGAAAGAAAGGGTACGAGAGATAGAATGAACAATTGAGCGTATCAGCAAACAATAAATCCCACGCAGCCGATGATGGCGGATATTTCTATTACAGGAATTTCTTTAGCAATATTTCTCATGTTAAGGTATGGGGGAGAGGAGGGAAGAGAAGAGAACCCGAACCAATTTGATACATGGCACAAGTCTCGGAATTGGCGTCAAGGAAGGATCCCTTCGATTAGATAGTGATAAGACAAAAAGAAAGTTTTAGGGTGTTGATTATGTGCAGATTTTGAAACGTAATATTGCTACGCGAAATATAGTTTTCTTTATTTTTGGTTCACAACAACAAAACAAACAAACAAACAAAAAAAAAAACATTTAAAAAATCAACAAAAAGTCATGCCAAGTTAAGGAGACCCAGACCTTAGGTTGCTTGTAAAACATAGCAGTAACTCACGTTAATAAAAAAAATGCTAATTAATTCCTAAAGCACGGTCTCGCAGAGTGGTGAAAAAATAAATAAAAGCCGAATGAGAGAGAGACAGAGACAGAGAGAGAGAGAGAGAGAGAGAGTGAGACGCACACGCATAGAGACAGAATGACAGAAGAAGAAATAAACAAACTGCCTAAACACTCTTGAGTCTTGAAAGTTGATGTAACCCAGCCAGAGCTGAAAAGATCAAGATCTAGACACACTTCTGACTTCAAGTGTTCACTTGCTATAGGCCGCATACGGCGCAGTTTGACACTAGATGCAATATTTACATTTAATGATTGAGGTGCTTACAATGCAAGGCTGTCACAGCCTGTACAAGTATAACTGAATTTAACATTTACTTTTTTAACAATCCTTTTATTGACCATGGTTCAATGTTTATACATTTTTCGATGCATGTCTTTGATTTTGAAGTCTGCATGTAAAAGTAATACATAATTGATCTTCAACCTTGGTGTGGAAACGAATTCTTATCACTATTTTCTGTTAAAAAGAAGCTCTCTTTCCTGCCTCTTTTCTTCTTGTTCTTGAGAAAGAGATGATAGGTCTGGTACTCTCTAATACATTTCTGCTGGATTATTAAGGATAGCAAAAATTTGCGACACACATTATCCCTTCTTAAAAGCCCAAGCCGTAATCGGTATTTATATGAAATGGAATTTAGAATTATCAAACGCAGAAGCTATTAAAACGAAGTTCTGTACTGGACGTGATGAAACTCATCGTTTGACTGAAAAAATAAAGAAGTAAATAAAGTGAGGGGATGGGGAGAAACAAAACAGCTTTAGATTAAAAATAACAACGGATCTGCCTTCGTGATGGACTCATGTCAAACATATGGGGTAGTTAACCATGAATTTTCAAACCGTCTCGGTACTTCTTTTCCGATCTATCCATCAGAATCGATCTTTCGACTCTTCCTTTTAACTCGATTTCTTACGCACACAAAAAAGGTGAGGCAAACTCAGATCCCATCCTATTCCAAGGGGACAGTCAGTCTTCAGCGTAATATTGTTTTTTCGCTTTTCATAATAGAGATCTTTATTCACGGAGAGCTAGAAGCAATGCAGAGCTTTGGAATCCTATGTTATAGCTAAACATGGACATCGGCGAAGAGCTGGATTCGATTGAGAATTCTTTCCTCTGCCTGCTTTAGTAATGCCTAATGTGTTAATTGCTCTGACGCAAATATACGCTCACGTTGGAATAAATATAATTAGTCCGGTAGAAGAATAGGAGCATAATTATGACGCCTCGTTCTATAGAGATCCACAACGAAAATCCACAAAGGGTTATAATATTCTACTTTTTCGTGAACTGCATCCGACGACCTAGAGATATTAGAAGATGGTCGGTGTATAATTGTGAGCGTTTTGTACATGAACTATGGTCTTTGTTATTGACTCGAATTGGCGCATCTCTAGGCATTGGAGGCTTGTGAACAGTGTTTGTGCAAGCAAAAGCTGAAAACACAATTTAGCATCTTTCTGCCAGATACCATAACTTCTTGTTATGAGAATCATGAATTAAAACTAGTAATTTCTAACATTTAGCCTAGAATATTCAGACCTAGACTCAGTATAAGTTTAAATAAAATTTGATAAATCGAAAGAGAAATATATTGATCAAAATTTGGAGACAAACAAATAAGCTTATTTAGTCCAATTAGGAAAAAAAAAAGTAAAAATGCTTGGACCCGCTAGAAACAATTTAGAACACTCCGATTTAAAAAGTAAAATAAAATAAAATAGGAAGCCATAAGATCCATGCTAAAAGGAGGATTTAGGATTTAAGTTCCCAGCATTTCACCTTTATGTTCTAATATTGTTTGTTTTCATGTGTGGAAGGCTTAGGGGATTGAAGAGAATTAGAGGTGTAGAAAAAAAAGAGAGCCTTGATCTTGTTCATTTTACTTCTTCTACGCATTACTTTCTATGTCTGCAACTAACTCCTCTCTCTCTCTCTCTGTCTCTCTCTCTCTCTCTCTCTCTCTCTCTCTCTCTCTCTCTCTCTCTCTCTCTCTCTCTCTCTCTCTCTCTCTCTCTCTCTCTCTCTCTCTCTCTCTCTCTCTCTCTCTCTCTCTCTCCATCCTCCTCGTTCTTCTCTGTCTCGCACATTCCCAAAATCCTTCCTTACTGAAAACACGTGTACTTAAAACGAAGAAAATTAAATGATTATGAAATATACTTTAAGTTCTAAAAAGATACGCTTAAAGCATTTTGCAGACCAGGTTTGTATGAAAAATTCTTAACTAACCCTTGCTAAAACTTTTAAAATCAATAGACTTACCCTGGAGCCGCCAGGGTCAAAACTACAAAAAAGAAGCGGGAAAAAACTTCTTCCTTTCATGCATGTCTGTTGACGTAAACACCACTCTTTATCGGGCTGACATAATCCTAATGTAGTAAAATTGAAAAGGCTTGAACTGACAGGCAATGCACGACATAAGGCGGAGGCACAGAAAAAGAGGAGGAGGAGGAGGAGGAGGAGGAGAAGGAGGAGGAGGAGGAGGAGGAGGAGGAGGAGGAGGAGGAGGAGGAGAAGAAGAAGAAGAAGAAGAAGAAGAAGAAGAAGAAGAAGAAGAAGAAGAAGAAGAAGAAGAAGAAGAAGAAGAAGAAGAAGAAGAAGAAGAAGAAGAAGAAGAAGAAGAAGAAGAAGAAGAAGAAGAAGAAAGGAAACACAAGCTAAATTATTTACAAAAGAAATGGGGAAAAAATCATAATTTAAAAGGGGAAAAAAACGATTTCTAGAAGTTTTATTACAATTGCGAAAAAGTAGAAAGTTGCTAGTGGTAACAAGTCACAAATGATCATTTGTTTCTGTAAACATATACATTCTTCAAGAGAATTGTTTTCTGATCATCTATCGATAAAAGAAAATCGTTCAAACATTTTAACCACCAGTTGGGTAAAGAAATTTCAAGACAGATAGAGAAAGAGAGAGAGAGAGAGAGAGAGAGAGAGAGAGAGAGAGAGAGAGAGAGAGAGAGAGAGACAGAGAGACAGAGAGAGAGACAGACAGACAGACAGAGAGACATACAGAAAGATAGACAGACAGACAGAGAGACATACAGACAGACAGACAGACAGACAGACAGGTGGGTTTTTTTTTTCTTTTCCTTTGAGCGGGGAGGTGTTACAATCTTCATTCCTTAGTTGTTGTTGTTTTTGTATTTTTGTTTTTGTAAGTACAATCAATTACACTAACGCAACATGGGGAAAATCGCCCAAGTGAAGTTGTAGTGTTGGTCAGTGAATTTCAATTCAAGCTGCCAGAATCGACAAGCAGCGGTGCGACTGTCCTCCAGGCAAGAGGCGTTTGACGTCAGGCGGGGGAGGAGGCTCAGGCGAGCTGAAGATCTATGGCTTTCATGACGTGAAGAGAGAGAGAGAGAGAGAGAGAGAGAGAGAGAGAGAGAGAGAGAGAGAGAGAGAGAGAGAGAGAGAGAGCTAGAGACTGAGAAAGAGAGAGAGACAGAGAAGAGAAGAGAGAGAGGGAACAGAGAGAGTGTGTGTTTGTGTGTCGAACGGTGTGGGAGAATAAAAAAGACCCACAAATGCCTCCAAAACTTGTGAAATTTTTAGCCCTTATCATAAACCGTAATATCGAAGGTTGAAACCATGATTTAGGGGGAAGGGTAAAGATTGCCTCAAAGTTCGTGCCACACAATGGATGGGAAGGATTGATCGAGTCTGGTTGCCAGACTTTGCTATTGGTAATCATTGAAAAGCAATTACTATGCACTGTCATACAATTTTTTTTTAGTTAGAACATAATTAAATATTTTCTTTTGAATGAATTCTAGATTATTGCATGCTGATGAGAAAGATGGTCGACAGGAGGAAAAATATGCAGGAATAAAAGATATGACGAGCATTTGGCAGCAGCTTCTGTCCGTAAGCTATTAGTTTAAGTGGAATGAAGCTTGCTTGGGTTATTTTAATTTTTTTAGAGGTAGCGAGGTGAGTCAGGCTTTGTTTTTAAATCTGGGCCTTGGCTTTTATACGTCTGGGCTGCAAACATTTAATTTGGCAGTACAAGTTATAGGTATACTTATATCACCTCCGATTTTAAAAGAATTTGGAAAATAATATTTTATCGCAAATGATCTGGCTCAAGCAGCGCTCATTAATACTTGTTGAAAGTAGAATAATAGTTTTAAAAAAAAAACAGTATGACCTTTATGAGAAAAGGCAAGGGTTTTGTTTTATTCTTTACTGGGAAACAATAAATAAAATAGAAATAACAAGACCGTGCACAGGGCGTCGATGTTTTGCTTTGGTTCATGGGAAGCGTTTTCATTTTTTAAAACTAAACAATATGAAAAAGGCTAAGATATTCGCATAGCGTGGGTATGTTGTCGTGGCATCAAGAGAGTAGGCCTAACTCACCGTTTGGTTGAACTTCCTCTTTTGGTTTGAATAAATAATTCTCTGACGGCCACCGGGTTCCTCCACCCGTTTCCCTCAAGACTTCGTTTCTGAGATCATGTATAAACAGAGGGTCTTCGTAATAACGAAGGCGGATTCCTGTAAACCCCTGTGGGAACTGGGAAACGTGGTGACATAATGTAACTCGCTCCGCCTAGAGACACGTTCGTGGAGGCTGAGCTACTCAGGAAAGTCCTCCCTCGGGTCATGTCATCATCTTTATATGACATTCTCCCACAAAACCTTCCTCCGACAGCCTTAACAAGCTTGCTCGTCTCAACATACTCCGCTTAGCTCATACCAGAGCTTTCTCTTAGCCAACACACCTCCAGATATTTTGATGAAACAAAAATATCATGCTACAAGAATGAAGAATCCGATCAAAATAATGTTTTGTTTTGTTGTTTTTTTCGCAATTTTGCATCATGGGGAAAAAATGTTTCAACTCGAAATTTTTCTCACGTTTCCATACTGGCTTCTTTTAGCTCGGTACCAGACACGGCCATTCCAAAGCACTGTGGAAGCCATTCTTATTTTCCGTCCATCTGTAATTAAGTTTTTAGCAGCTCAATGACGTACTCACGAATGAAGGACATCAATAATCTGTAAACATGTGCTGAGTTGACCTTTATATGCAAACACACATGCAAGAGATTAATTAATTCTTCAGCGAAAAGGGCACCATGGCATCGAATAATAAACCAAATTAAAAACTATTTTCTGACGTATTGTCTACAAGAACTGTCGCAAAAGATTATCTCCGTCATAACATATTTTTTTTTAAATTAATGAATGCTTTCTGCTCTCACCACAAAAACCACCTCTATGATTGTGAAGTTTTCTTTTCTTTTCTTTTTTTTTTTGTTTTTGTTATTTGTTCTTTTCTTTGATCAATATTCTGAGCAGGGCTTTTTGGACTTACAGATTATTTGCATTTCTACAATGAACAGTCACTCCCGATTATAGAAGACATAAAATTCAAAAGAGGGTTGGAAGAAGAAAGACTCTACAACGAGGTGACATGGTGTATATACGTGTGTGTGTGTGTGAGAAAGAGAGAGAGAGAGAGAGAGAGAGAGAGAGAGAGAGAGAGAGAGAGAGAGAGAGAGAGAGAGAGAGAGGCTAGCAGTATCTATCCAGGGAAGCGGAGGTTCAGCTGTTTTCATTTCCTGCAGCTGTCTCTATCAAGATGATATCAAACAGCGGTCGATTAACTGTACAACTTAAAAATTGTACTCATCAGGGCTGGTTGAATCAAATAAAAGAGAAAGGGGGGGGGGGGGGGGAGTTAAAAGGAAAACAGCTGCTGCGACCGCCTATGTTTTGCGTCCGTCGAATTTTTTTTCCAGCGCAAATCTAGGCTCATTTTACTATCTTTTTAATACTGCTAAAAGGGATGAGAATTCCTCACCATGAAGCTGAAACCTGATTCATTATATTACTACATGTATATAAGAAACAGGGAGAAAAAAGGGTCTTAAAAGGAGGACATTCGGCTCAGCAAAGCAATATTCTCAACTCAATGGATCAGTTTACAGGAAGGATAGATGATTGGGTACGAATAACTTTTTTTGTTTCGTTTTGCTAAAGATGGAGTCACATGTTTACACAACAAAATCGACGTTAAAATCACCTTGACGGCTGATATAAAACAAAACAATATTGGTTTTTACCTTTATCGGTAGCTTATTAAATTTTCTCACCGTGGCATTGTGCGACATTTTGTCGGAACCGGAGACTACAGGAAGAGGGCTAACAGAAGAAAGTTATTTTTATAAAGATATGCATCATTATCTCCCTTTGAATTATTTTCCATTAAATATTTGGGCGTAACTGATAAGGAGAAAACCATTTTAACTTTGAACATTCCCCTTGAAAAATTCTACATATTTATGCTGAGGCAAAAAATTCCCGTGAAAAGTTTGAACATAATCCCTTTTTATTGAGTTTACGAGGTGCAGGTTGCAAAAAATGTTATCCTTTATCTGACACGCTCGATTTTCCTACAGATATATATATATATATATATATATATATATATATATATATATATATATATATATATATATATATATATTTCCCCCTTTTTTAAAAAAAAAAAAATGCTGGTCATCATAATCATCACTACTTAATTTGAAAAAAAAAAACAAAAAAAAAACTATATGTACTAGGATAACGCTAAAAATTTCATTTATGCCGTCAGAGGAATTAGGTTTCTGTCAGTATGAATATTACAGCCAAAAAAGAAAAAACGCTGTGCATAAGCCCCCATGGTGATTTTTTTTCCCCTTAAAAAACACTGTTCAGTAATCGGAAATCATTTTCTTGTACCTTCATCACTATAAATACTTTTGTCTATTCATTTTAAAGTAAGCTTTGAAACTCGATATCAGCGTAAGCTTTGTGCATTATTTATCATAGTAGTATTAAACTACTAACGCCCAGACACTATCGTTGAGAGAGCTGTTTAAATTTGGCGACTATGCAGGGGAGATTATCGTTATTCTTTCCCTCTCAGAACTCTTTTCATGGGTGGTTGCCGCTGGGTTGTTAGCATCACTAAGTTGGAAAAGGAAACCAATTATTATTAAAGTCAAGCAGTTATGATTTCTCACTGTTAAGCATATTAATTATTTCTTCCTTTGGTTGGCTATTGTGGAGTTTTTACAGGATAGGTTGTATGGTTTGTTTGATGATGGTAATGAACTTTAACAGGTTGATGTTTCAATAAACGTTGATGTTAATAACAGTGATAAGAGGAATGTTAAATTGTGAGAGGCCAAGAGTATTTTTACACACGCTGACGAGGAATAGGGAGATAAAGAGAATAGCATTTAAGAAGGATGCAATGTTGATATGAAGTCCATAGTGGAGGGTGATTTGATTTAAAACAAACCCTTATAAGAAGAGCACATATTAAAAAAAAATAATAACAATAATAATAACAATAACAATAATAATAATAATAATAATAATAATAATAATAATAATAATAATAATAATAATAATAATAATAACGATGATGATAATGATAATGGTGATGATGATGATGGTGATAATGATGATGGTGATAATGATGATGATGATGATGATGATGATAATGATGATGATGATGATGATGATGATGATGATGATGATGATAATGATGATGGTGATAATGATAATGATGATGATGGATGAGAATAAGGAGGAGGAGGAGAACAAGTAGTGGGTTTCGCTTCTCTCACGTTACTACGAGATGACATCTCATTTTAATATATCTTTCTCTCCGCGATCTTTCCAAATTTATTTTCTTTTAGCATCGACTAGGATGTTTTCCCGTTCTATCTTTCACCTACTGACTTTGGTTGAGAAGAAACAGAGTTCAATTATTTTTCTACAATAAGCATGTTAAGAACAGTTTAAGATGGAGCATGAAGGCGAAGGCACATCTTGAGCTGGAGGATGTAATGTGTAAAGAATGAAAAGAACAAGGAAAGGAGAGCTAGCAATTTCGAGACTTTGAATTAAAATGTCAAATAGTCGTCAATTGGTGGAATTGATTTAAATGATGGAAACTTAGGTTAACTGGAAAATAAATGCAGATGGCGTCTATCGTTTTCTTTTCTAATCCTATTACAGGAGGGTGTTTATGTGATTGTGATTCTTGCGCGAATCAGTGTATAAATTAATAGATGAAAAGTAGGGTTCATTTGTAGATCAATGCTTGTGACCTATATTTTAATCTGTTTAGAGGATACTGTTTATGTGATCACTATTCAAGGTGATGTTTATTTACAAATCGGAAGGTCAGGTTCATTGGAAAACGACTTCTGATTACGTAACGTTTAAAAATTTATTTGAAGGATAAAATTAATGAAATCATGATTCAAGAAACCTGGCCAGGTATCTTTGAAACCTGCAAATGAAATTTAAAGGATACAGTAATCATACATCTTAGTGCTAGAAGATTTTTAATGAGGAAAAAATACAGGAAATTTCCCACCTTTATTACCTTACAAAAAAATTCTAAGCTAATAGCAAATCTCTGCTGTCTGATCGATCTGTGGTGAATCATAGCTCCAGAGAGTCACCTAGGCGATGATTTTATTTAGTATTTTATAGAGAACATCGACTAATGAGGGGGGGGGGGGGGGGGGTAAAATTATAAATTTAATTCAACGCTATAACATCATCGTAACCGCTAAGAATCGGTTAGAATGACAAATATTTTTTAGCGTAGCTATATCTCCGGGGAAATCACGTTGGAAAATAGGGGTTAGAAGATCTCTCTTTTAGGTTATCGAAATAAAGAAAAAGAAAAAAAAAGTTCACTATTTTGTGAGAATCGTTTATTAAATTCTTATTGAAGATTATGCTACAATGAAGCAATCTCAAGCAAAATGTACCTTCTTTAGAATATATAATGAATAGCGAAGGAAGATTTCAACCGGAAGAAAATCATATATTATAATCATCAAAATCATCATCATCATCATCACCGTCTTTGTCTTTGTCGTCGTCGTCGTCACCAGCCTCTTCGTCATTTTTTGTATTTGATACAACTAAATGTTCCTTTCTCCCGATTAGAAAGTGAACTGAATTTTTTTTCTCAAGCTCGGTCTGCCACATGTAATAATTTCGAAAAGCTATCGAAAAGAAAACGACAATAATGGTGCAGATTTGGACATTGAAGAAAGTGACATGACCTGTTTTAATAGTAATAATAATAATAATAATAATAATAATAATAATAATAATATTAATAACAATAATAATAACAATAATAATAATAATAATAATAATAATAATAATAATAATAATAATAATAATAATAATAATAATAATAATAATAATAATAATAATAATAATAATAATAATAATAATAATAATAATAATATATTAGAAAATCGCAAATAAAAATATGATGCGGGTAAATGTGTAGAGCAAAAATAATCAGGTCGATAGAAACGTAGAAGAAGAAAAAAATTGATACGGAGACATTGGCAATACAAGAGAAATAAATCGAGTGCATCGCATAATAGATAACCAGGGCTTCGAAAATATTATTTTAGAGATCTCTACAGGCATTAAGTGAATTGTTTGACCTAGATTGATAAGAGGCCGTAAGAGTACGTGCCTTTAGGAGAGCAGCTGGAAAAATGATTATCTATTCTACTAACATAATTATTTGTACTTCAGAACTCGACACACGATTAGTTTTTTCAAGGGCAAATTGCTGTTTGAACATTCGGGGTAAAAAATCGCAATCATACTCAGGACGAAGTTGCTTTCACATTGTGAGAGCGAGAGCGAGAGAGAGAGAGAGAGAGAGAGAGAGAGAGAGAGAGAGAGAGAGAGAGACAGACAGACAGACAGACAGACAGACAGACAGACAGAGAGAAACAGAGACAGAGACAGAGAGAAGGAGGGAGGGAGAGGGGGGAGGGCCCCTGCCGGATCTATTATTGTATTACTCTAATGACCCTAGACTCGGCCATCCCTGCTGAGTTGCCGGCAAGAAAGCCAGGACCACTCGTTTATTTTGGACTCGACTGCTTGATGAAAGCATTGACTGCGTGTTGCCCTAATACGAGTGATGGAATCCTGTTGTTTAGATTCAGTTTCCGTACCTTATTTTGTTTTATATTTCTATTCTTCTCATCATTCGATGATCCTGTTGGCAAGAGCAGAACAATATTAATAGTAGTACATGTGGAAGCAGGAAACTGATGAAGGTGAGAGCAGAAATAATCATGATATTGGATCTGGTAGGGAGAGCAACTAAATGGCTTTACAGCTGCTGCTTAACTGGGAGAATTAAGGATTGGTGACTATGCTGCTGACCTGAGTGATGGGCCTGCAGGGCAACAAACCTGTCGAGGCATCACAAAGAATTCTCCTTATACTAGAAAACAAAACTGGCGAAGTCGAGACCATGCTGACATATCATATAACATTTTGCCCACGGCTTAATATAGTGTCTAAGCATTACTTAGGAGCGGAATATGGATTTCAAGGTGCAACTTACTTGAAAGACACACTATGATTGAGAGCGAAGGGGTCTCATTTGTCATATTTTTGTATGCAATACTAGTCGCCAAGATTGTAGAAATAATCTGAAGTCCAGTTAGACTTTACATCCTCTTTCTCTTGTGGCACTAGTTAGTGCAAGACCTGTGAAATCTTCGGTATGGCAACAGCCGCAGTCGTGGTTTTCTTGCTTAATGAGACTTTAGCACCGGCGGCTTCTTCACACCCTTTGGTTAAGCTGTGAAATTTGAGAGCACCACCATGGCCCGCATTCTCTTTTCAAGGTTTGCTGCGAGCTCTTCACGATGTGAAAGACATTGGTATTATGTTGTCAGAGTTTAATTTGTTGCCTTTATTTCAGATCGTTGTTCGTTTGTTTGTTTGTTTGTTTGTTTTTTCAACTTTGTACAGATCTAAATGAAATACACATATCTAATAAAATCTAGAGATCGACGAAAGTTCTGGGCTCTCTCTCTGTCTCTCTCTCTCTCTCTCTCTCTCTCTCTCTCTCTCTCTCTCTCTCTCTCTCTCTCTCTCTCTCTCTCTCTCTCTCTCTCTCTCTCTCTCTCTCTCTCTCTCTCTCTCTCTCTCTCTCTCTCTCTCTCTCTCTCTCTCTCTCTCTTTTTTAAACCAGTCTAACGAATACCATAATTTACAAGATCTTAATTCTTTTCACATATTCCTGCCGAAGCATTGTTATTGGAAATGAATTACAGTGAAACCCATCGATTAAGACCTGGTGAATTGTAGGAAAAACACATAATATGAGATAAGGCCTCATTTTGAAGTTTAGTCATTAAGAGCTTAAATAATTTAAAGCCAAATCTAAGAATTAGTCTCTTCTTAGGAAATCTAATTTCGAGAATTCCGCTGTAAACCTAATCTATTCTAATCATTTGGATTCATAGCTATATTTGTTGGTATTTATCGGTACATTTACCGCACGTTACAGATGATTAGAAATTGTCACGCTGAATGGCGCTCAGTGGAATCTAGGGAATGAAAAGAATATCGCATGCTGTTCTGCCGAGAGTAATGGTATGAATTAATGAGCATCCTATTGATTGATGTGCGAAATGGGCTAGAAGTAGCCAGGACACTAATTGTGTAGTACTTCTTTCGGAAAATAAAATTTCTACCGCTGCAATTATATCAAGAATTTGATTTGCAGTTCTGGCAAGATTAAAATTCCACAATTTTCGGAACGATCTCTTCCCCCCACCCCCCTCAAAAAAAAAAAAATAATAATAATAATGATAATAATATTCAATTTGAATAAAAATCGCTCTCGTTATCCATGTATCTTATGCTGTCTTTCTTTTCCCTTTATTTTTTCATGGACGTTGAAAAGGTGATATAGCCATTGTTTCGCCTTGTTATTAACCATGTCGGAGCAGTAAAAGGTTAAATAAATGCTACTCACTCCTTCGAGAAATAGTTTCACGGAGAAAAATGAATTAGGCTATGGTCAAGAACCTAGCGCGGCGGACTCAACCATTAAAACGGTTTTTTAAGATATCTGTCACATAGAAACAGGTTAAAACAGGCGGTAAGTAAAAATCAGAATGATGTCAGGACTATCAAAAAAAAAATATGATGTAGATGAAGGATGTAAGAAAGGTACCGCGACAGCTTAATCGTCACGTTATATGACTTTCCAGTTTGAATCTACTTCTTAAGTCACACTGCTGTCTTTGAGATTGACTAAAATTTGTTCTAAAATCCAAATGCAATATGTTATTATTTTATGACGCGAACCAATGCCCCGCCCCAGATGCAGTGGACTAATTAGTAGATAAACACATTTTGCTCGCGTCTCGGATCCATATCCTTCGACTCACGTCGATGCTGCCCTGCAGTTTCTATGGTATTGTCAAGGCCAGCTTGTGGCAGCAAGCGAATCTTCGTTAACTTACTCAAACTGTTGGGCCAGCTAGTTAGACAATTATCATAGAAAATAGCCGTGGGTAGCTCCTGTGGCCAGGTAATCTAATCGTGTTTCACGAGACTTAACCAAGTTTTAAGCCGCTGTGCGAATTCTGATTAGTGTCGCGTGGTCTCTTTTTTTTTTTTTTTTCTGTCCAGCTTACCCTACTTTGGCAGTTTTAAATCTTTCGCTACAATAACCGAGAAGGGACATTTGCTAAATCTTTGATACCTTTTTCTTTTAATGAATGGAAATAAAAAGAAGGAATGGGACACTGTTTTACTGATCATATCATAACATATCAATGTGCGAATGAACACAAAAAGAGTACAATTTACGCCAGTTATTGTATGCAGCATAGAATCCTATGTTTTAAACCAATCCACAATAAAACAATATGGGATCAGTTCCCGGCAACAAAGTTGAATTAACGGCAAGAGCAAACTACGTGGAACAGACTTCGGAGGTCCTAATTAGCGAAACTCGGAAACGATCAAGCTTTGTTAGCATAATTATGTAGGATTTGGGAGACTCAGACTTCAGAAAGCCAACTAAGCCAAGGTTTCTGCAGGTAGGTTACCAGGTGCAGAGTTCATGGTGAGCGCTTTCTCGACTTTCTCGGCTTATGTGGGAGTATGATCAAAAGGTTGGGGTTGGCGAACATCCCCGTGTATAAACAACCAGCGCGTTGCTGAGGAAATACACACATAGTCGCGTACGAACACTAGCAGAGTTGCTGTTGTTGAAGAGCAAGGAAAAACGCAAGGCATGGAAGAGAGTGCGAAAATTAGCGAGTAGCATACGAACAAGTAGGTAGTGCCAAAGATCGCTGATGGACGAAGGAAGCTATGTGTAAGTATGTTTATGCTCTCTCTTTCTCTCTCTCTCTCTCTCTCTCTCTCTCTCTCTCTCTCTCTCTCTCTCTCTTTCTCTCTCTCTCCCTCCCTCCCTCTCTCTCTCTCTCTCTCTCTCTCTCTCTCTCTCTCTCTCTCTCTCTCTCTCTCTCTCTCTCTCTCTCTCTCTCTCTCTCTCTCTCTCTCTCCCTCCCTTCCTTTTTCCCCTCGCATTGTTACACTCTCTATCTCCTTATCTTTGTCCGTCTCCATTTCTCACTCTCCATCCTTCTGTGACAATATGCCAATCTGCCACTTTCTCTGTCTCTGCATGTTTTTTCAGAGACGGAATTTGCGACACACCCTGAGATAGAGAGAAAGAACGCAAGAGAGATAAACAGATAGATAATAGATAGACAATTGAGCTACTTGGGACTGCAATTTGGAACTATCTCTGAGAGCCGGCCGTCTATACAAGCACTGACGGCATCCGTTTCGTGCAGTAGTGGAGGTTAACTAAAGCCTGAAGTCAACTATAATTATGTTACCGTTAAAAAATATTATTAAAAACTATCTTCGTGGTCAAGTCTGTAGCAGAGACATATTTCAAAATTCCTCTTTCCCCTTATTTGTTTCTGTCATAACAGGAGAAAATGAGGCAAAACAAAACCAACAAGAGTGACCAGGTTTTGGGTTCCCTTATCAACAAAGGTGAAATTTTGCTCGGCATGCGGATAAAGTGATCATTATTGTTTTTTGTCATATATCTTAACCGAAGAAATGAATCATATTCACCATGCCCAATCAATGAACATTCATTATTAATAATCATTTTATTTCGTTGAGAACAAGACATCCTATTCATAGGGTGGAAAATTTCAAACGCGGCTCTTTTCATAGAGATGTTTTCCACATTGTTGGGTTCTAATATTCCCCCACGTTTGTGACTAAAACCTTAAGAAAAAAGGGATTAAAGTGCGAATTATTTAATTGCGACGACAAGCAGGCTTACTTGACAACACAAGGGCATTATGAAGTCTCGCTTGGTAGGCAGGGCAAAACTAATATAATTATATGAACAGGAGGGAGGGGAGAGAGAGAGAGGGAGAGGGAGAGAGAGAGAGAGAGAGAGAGAGAGAGAGAGAGAGAGAGAGAGAGAGAGAGAGAGAGAGAGAGAGAGAGAGAGAGAGAGAGCGAGTTATGACAAAAACTGCCTACGATAATATTGTGGGCTTCGCACATAAATTAACACTTCTCTATAACTAACCCTTTCCCCTCCCCCACCCCCTTTTTCTTTTCGGTCAAAATTAGATTGATGCTGGTGATTTCAAATCGTAATTATTGCCTTTCCCTACAAAGAGTGTGTTCTTTACTTGCCCCATATCAGATAATCTAAGACAAAGTGGACACGACAACAAAGATAAGTCAACACACTAACAGAGGAGCGACAACGATTTACAGAGCGTCGGCATTACAGTAACAGTACTGTTGCGTGTTTTTGGTTGCTGTTTTTTTTTTAACACCAACTATCACCTTTCATGCACAGATAATGGGTGTGGGCGTGGGGTTAGCATTGCAATTTTCCGTTACTGTATTATATGAAAAAGATGACCGTAACAGTTGATTTTGTTGCGGATCCAATCAGTTAAAATCGAGACTTGTTTGCGCATGATTCTCTTGTTCTACCACCCTCTCGCACATTTTTCTCTGGGGAAAAAATAGATTGGTCAGATCTGCTCTATCACGTCTTTATCTGTTGGAGAGGGTGAGAGAGAGAGAGAGAGAGAGAGAGAGAGAGAGAGAGAGAGAGAGAGAGAGAGAGAGAGAGAGAGAGAGAGGCGGATCGATGGGCGTACAGTCTCCCCCTCCGTCTCTCTCTTTGGTCCTATCTTTGACGCGCATCAGCTGGCCATGATTCACAGGTTCTCCAGGAAAATCGAATAACGTTGCTTCGGGCCCAGCACAAGATGATATCACTTCGTTGTTAATTGTATCCAAAATTATTCGATCTCAGAGAGCGATAGTGATGCTTTGGAAATAATCTTAATGGGTTTTCTCCTTGATTGTTCTTGTTTCATTGTTTATCGATTACGGGTGATCAGTAGTAACTGCAAGTAATAACTACGATATGGGGTCCTATAAAAGTCAAGATATTACTACTATATCCGGTCTTTTGCAAGTCAAGACATGAGACTCCATTATAATTAATTTTTCACTAGCTCTTAAAATAAATGAGCTCATGTAACTGTTACAACCCTCTTTGGATGTAGAGCCCATTAAGAATCCATTAACAATGTCCAGGCAGAAACAAACCAGCATACTCAATAAAAGTATAACAAGAAAATCATTTAAGTCGATTGAAGACCTAAATAATTATGTCTTATATGTTATGAAAGTGAGCGAAACTGTCGCTCTAAGAACATCTCAATAATGAAGACAAAGTCCAAAGGAGTTGGATCACACGATACATAATTCATACCCAGGAAAAGGGCCAGGATTGCTGATAAAAGCCTTAAAGTAAGCATACATTTCAAGGTATCTTATTTTTCCCCGTTACATTGTAGAACGAAATGCCATGAGACAGTGTCAAGGAAGGCGGAAATAAGAGGGAGGGGGGTCGGCTATCCAATGAATATTTGCAGGCAGCCAGATTCTAATGAAGGAAACATACACGGTTTTGTTCTCGGCCGGTAAAACCAATGCTGAGTACTCGTCGTTAAGCCTAGAAATGCGTTCGTTTCCCTCAAGATTATAAATAGACTCGTGGTTGGGGTGATTAGCATTGGACATTCATAGAACGAAACATGAAGGTGATGAAAAAATTATAGAGATGATGAAGAGAGATAAAGAGAGATAACAGTGCTGATCGATTTACTCGTCTGTTTTAGTTCAAAAACACAAGTTGTCTTACGCCTCTTAGGTGTTTACTTTTCACCGCGTCAAAGGTTTATCTGTCGTTTGCAACGTTTGCTCATTAGGCAGACAGGGTACAATAAGCACTACGAAAATACAGGTTGGTACAGTATAACTGAAATATGGCAAGGAACTGTAACGCGGAAATAGAAATCAGACGAAAAAATACAAGGAATGCCAGAGGAGAAGAAAGAAATAAAAACAAGATTGACAAGGACAAAACGCGGCATAAAAACCAGGTCTGCAAGTGTTGCATGAAGGTGTATACCGGTGTAATTTGTTGCAATCGGATTTATTACTGAAAACGAGGTCAGAGCAGCAGCTTTGTAAGATTTTGGACGATTTCTTTATTTTTGTAAATTTCTGTATTTTCCCCCTGTTGTGCTAGATGAGGGTGATATTTAAATGATATACCCGGCGATACAGGCACTTGTAACAAGTCTAAGAGGGCGCGCGAAGGAGATGGGTGGACCGGCAACTAAATAAAATGGCTGAGGGATATGTCTGGGTCAAGTAGAACCCTGTAAAGGTTTTTTTTAAAAATTCAAAGTGTAAAGCCGAGCCAAAGAGTCACACTTTACTCTGCAACCAAGGAAAAGAGAAGAGGTGCTGTTTGTAAGCTGTGAGAAATGAGTATAAAAAAACGGGATGCCTTTTATTTTCTACTTGCAAGGCCCAGTTGTTGATCTATTCCCATTTACACAGTCTATTACTCGCTGAATATTGCATGGCCAGACTTGCCAAGTTGTTCTCACAAACCCACCCGCCGGTCTCCAAGATCCCCATCCACGTTTAAGAGAATAAACGACCAATAATTGGGGGCTTCTTCTGATATACTTGTTCAGTTCTTTTTTATGAGGATAAACCCTGTATTGTATTCTCTTAAAACAATGTGAGGTGGTACCTTTAAAAAACGATCAAGTTAGGGTTAGGTCTATTTGAGTTTGCGTAGCAAGTGAAGAGGCTTTAAAACAGAATTTAGTCATCAAGACTAACTTAATTTTAACGATCGTTTAAAAAATACCGCAAGACACGCTAGCTGGCGAGGACAGACAGTCATGACATCGAGGGAAAGAAGAGCATAGAAACAGTGTTAAGTGACTAATCAGGGATAGAGAGATCACATGCAAAGAAAGAAACATATTATGGCAAGTTTTATTTAAAAAAAAAAAAAAAAAACTATGTGAAAGAGTAACAGTAAGGGTAAAGAATCAATGACGCAATGGGAAAAAATAAAAAGAAACGAGACAGAAAAGCGAGCAAGTTCATTAATGAAGAAGAATGAATTATGCCAAGCAATGTTCATCATGGAAAGGTGACTCACCATCGAGTCATTGTCGCTCTCGTCCTCCTCTCTTGCCATCTCTATAGCTCTGAGCAGCAGCCGCCTTCCGTCCGCGTCGTGCACTCCGTACACGTTACTTAGCTCTTCCTCAGTTGTTAGTCTAGAGGAGATAGCAAATAACAGCGCATTAGCTCCCTCTACATTACACTATGAGATAGTGTACACTGCTATGAGAAAAATGCAAGACAATTCACATGGTATATCATTTGTAAGAATGGACGAGTAGAACTAGAAAGCTGGTTGGGTATGATTTGTTTAGAGATTAAGTACTAGAAGCATAATTTGACTCAGAACAAGCTTTATATGGACAAATTATAATGAGAACAACGCCTCAAAAGAGTTGAAGAGCATAAGAGCTGTCACATCACGTTCACACAAAAAAAAACTTGTCGAATGGAGGGGTGAAACATTCAGTTTATCTATGATATTAACACTCTCTAAGTGCTCGTCCTCCTCGAGTCCTGTTATGGCAAGAACCCTCACCTGGTCTTAGAAATGATCTTTAGATCAATATTTCATACATGCAGACTGTAGGGAAGGTGGATGAAAAAAGGCGGAAAAGACAAATAAAATGTAAATGGAGGGAGGAAACAGGAAAAAGAAGACTGGTGCAATATAAAAATTTTGAAGAAGGGGATAAATAAGTAAGGATAAATATCCTAGATATATAAGACAAGAAGAAATAGACGCATACACAAACAGGTAGACAGAGCAATATAATGGCAGAGATGCTGAAGCCGGGCAGTGAATCAATGTTACATTTTACACTTAGTTACCACAAGACGGATGCGGGTGAGTTAGATTTTCCCAACCAATTGGGACAAAAAATGCAAAGTTATATCGCTTAATGCGTCCGTCGAGTGAAAATTTGAATTTTAATCGGGAGAGGAAAAGGTAGGCAGTGTCTTAGAGGGAACGATCATTATGAGAGTAAAAGATTAAAAAAAAACATACATCGTGAGACTATATACATGTTTACATAATTGCACGAGGTTGTGGACGTGCCAGTTAACCTCTAACAGAATCAATACTGCACCGATATTGCACCACCAGGTTTGGTTAGTTTATTGGTTCTTTGCCATTATGAAAAAAATGTATAATAAAGGATATCATCAGGCTCATAATAATAAAAGTGGAATTCAAGTTCTCGATCTTTGATTAATTATTCATACAATGAGGTTTAAGCTCGTGCATGCTTAAAACCAAAAAGCTCCAATCGGTCCGGAACCCTCAATACTTACAGAGACATCATTTTTTTTTATTTTATTTCTATTTACTTGTACGCAAAATATAACACATTTCTTAAATTAACACGTCCCTGGCATCCCAGATCATAACAGTATTAAATTTCACAGCATAGTCTGTTCATATATATATATATATATATATCACTCGCTTTCTTCTTCCCTCCCACTCTCTGTCTCTCTTTTCTCTCTCTCTCTCTCTCTCTCTCTCTCTCTCTCTCTCTCTCTCTCTCTCTCTCTCTCTCTCTCTCTCTCTCTCTCTCTCTCTCTCTCTCTCTCTCTCTCTCTCTCTCTCTCTCTCTCTCTCTCTCTCTCTCTCTCTCCTTCCCCCTTGCCCCCTTGTTTCGCTCTCTTTCCGTCTTAACCCAACTTAAACATCAAAAAAAAGGCAAAGAAGAAGTTGACTAAGAGGGATGCTAGGAAGAGACATTAGATACGCTATTACTTGCTCGTGATCCAACCCAACGGTTGTGTTAACTCGCTCGGCAATAACACCAAGAAATGTCACGATCTTTTCCGTTACCTTTTTATTTTTATATAGACAAACAAGTATTTTCTTTTTCCGTGTTTTTCTTCCTAGATGGTTACGTGCTTTGCAAGAGTGATGTAAATGACACTTTGGTTCTGTAACGTTAAACTTGCATGTCTCTAAGACCTGGAAAGGCGGTAGGGCACAAGCTGATTCTACTGTGTGAAAAAATCAGTGCCGCTATGACCAGGACATTGACAGGCTGCAAAGATTCAACCCGAAGAGGCCAAAACAGATCAGGAAAGGCTGATGGTCTTAACCTGATGGGGAGCTAACTCCTTAAACTTAACAGTACAATCTACATGGTAACGGGCAGACCCTTTACTCACAAGGTTTCTTTTTCACCGACTCAAATCTGGTTTTACAACAAAATAAAATAATCTAGAAAAATTTCAACACCTAAGCTTATACACAACTCAGCGAGATTTATACTTTCTCAGAAAAAAAAAAGAAGAGAGAGAGAGAGAGAGAGAGAGAGAGAGAGAGAGAGAGAGAGAGAGAGAGAGAGAGAGAGAGAGAGAGAGAGAGAGAGAGAGAGAGAGAGAGAAATTTTACAACGGAGCGAATGAACGCAAGTTAAGGGCTGAAAGAAGCGAACCACTAACGATACCAATCTTGCGCCCACCACTCCAATTTGCGGGTCAATAAAGTTATGTCCGCATCGTTGGCAACAGCCGCAGGTCGGGGGAGACATTGTTGGGCATGGTGATTGTTTTGTTTGATATTTTCTTCATTATTGTGTTCCTCTCTGCAGCAACTCATATCTAGTAAAGGATTCTAAGAGTCCACATGGCAATTTTTTTTTTAAGGTAAAGATGTTTATATCCCATCAAGGCAAATGGCGCCGCCACGTGTAATGCAGGATAAGGTTGAGCCGAGATAGGCGAGATTTACTCTCAGAAATCAAAACTTTATCATTAACTCAGATCATAAATTAGTTTTGAAATAAATAGTTTATAAAGATCAAAATAAATAGAATGTTTTCAAATTGTTCATAGAAGCAGCATTTCCAACGTTTTCGTAACATTGCACGCGATCGCTGTTACCCAAGACACTAGACATGCACCAAGTAATGGTAAAATTAAAGACGAATGTGTGTGAGAGGGATGGAGAGAGGGAGGGAGAGAGACAGACAGACAGACAGACAGACAGACGGATAGATAGATTAAAAGAGAGACCGAGGCAGAGAAAAAAAAGCCAATTATAAAAGTACAATTTATGATAAATAACAATTCCAAACGCACGAGCTGTGTTGTTGGGCTAAAATTTAAGACCAATTACTTGAATAAAACGACGAATCCTCATTTTTTTTTTTACACCTTTCCCCATCCAACACGCATACACTTTTTCTCCGAGTTGTTCATTACAATTCACCGCATGCCTGAGAACAGGTCCGAAATCAATAGGAAACCTCTCTGAGCGGGAAGCAGCGGATAGCTGGAGGCCATGTGAGATGGACGGGTCAGATCTGTCTGGGGCAGGTACGCTGGGTGGCTCCCGTCGGACCCATTGATACCGCCGAAGTACGAGGTGCTCCAATCACTTCACTTTACTCTGCTCACCAGGCTTTCTATTTCTGTTGAGTCTTATAATTTTTAAGACGAGAACAAAACATCATTCTACATCTAGAACTAGGATGCGTCTGCTTTGGGCTCAGTTAATGAATGAGATTTCCCGCCGGCACTTCAACGAAAATGAACCCTCTGCAAAAAGTTGCTGCTGCGAGTTGGGCTCAAACATGACGCTGGGATTTGCGCCATAATTGTATTGGAAGCTCACTTCACGCAGTTCGCAACTCAAAGCCATAGATAACGCCGAGAAGACCATTGATGACGCCAAAAGTTATTCTATCCTTTAGTATTGTTTGTGCTGTGGCTTGTCAAACTAAGTTGAATAGGTTATAATGCAAATCGTGTTGGTCCATGTTTTTCTTTCAGTGTACATGACAGAGGCACTAAGCCAAGAGAAACGCGACACCATGGTTCAGGCACAAAGCTTCACACACACACACACACAAATACTCTCTCTCTCTCTCTCTCTCTCTCTCTCTCTCTCTCTCTCTCTCTCTCTCTCTCTCTCTCTCTCTCTCTCTCTCTCTCTCTCTCTCTTCATCACATTAATTCATCAGACTATCAGAGGACTGCGATGCATATCGAAGATTGGTACTAAAAGCATTATCCAATGCATGTAACTTGCATTATGTTACGCAACATTTTCAGACGTACAACAGGTGAAATGTTAGTCTTTCACTGTGGTCAAGGCATTGTGATCATCGAACCGGCAAGGAAAAAACACAAAGCCACATCAAAAAATACTCTACATATTTACTAGCAATGAGCACATGTACCAATCCGTGCATGTCAAGACTGACCCTCGGGTCGAGGTTGGAGAAAAGCCAGAAAGGATCCGTTAAGCAGTGCACGTCCGTTAATGTATAAGATTTTATGTTTCACTAAACACTAACTACGTCTGCAGGTCAACGCTTTAGAAGATTTAGATAGGCCTCCCCGATCGCAACTTGGCGTTTTCAGAATTTAACCAAGGTCTGTCAGTTTGAAACATTCAAAATCTATATATACCGCTGCTACGGTCAATGTTTTGAAATGTGCGATTTTTCTCCCGCGCGAGATTTATAATCGGACCTTCGCCCTGGTAAGATTTGACAAGTCAGTGACAAAGTGCGTAGAAAACTCATCATCGTGTCATCCAGAATAGATCAATTTTCTTTGCTGAATTTAGTTAATAATTACGGGTTAATTTTTTTTTTAATTTTTTTTTCACAATCATCATTATTATTATTACTATTATTATTGTTATGATTATGATTATGATTATTATTATTATTATTATTGTTATTATTATTATTGTTGTTGTTGTTGTTATTATTATTATTATTATTATTATTATTATTATTATTATTATTATTATTATTATTATTATTATTATTATTATTATTATTATCACCATCATCATATGCTGGTTATTTTAATTTTATTTTTTTATTAGTTTAATAAAAAAATATCTTGATTGTCAGTTTTTTTTTAAATAAATTAAGTACTATGCTAGTTGCAGCTTTGACATAAGTATCTCCTTTGTAGAAATATTGTGACTAAAAAAAAAAACACCGCATATCTAACAAAAAAAAAATAATAATAAAAATGTGCTACATATTGAGAAAAAGATCAATTTAAAAATATCAAATGCTTGACAGAACCAGAAGTCTTTATGAGGTGAAATTCAATATACACATTAAATCAATTTTGTTTTTAAAACGATTCACCCTAGAGAAGAAGTGCGCAGAGAAAAAGACAACTAGTAAACAAGCAAGTGGAAGGCAAAGGCCTTCACCGACAGCATGTAGTCAAAGAGTAATCCGATTAATACAAACGCTGTACTGGTTGTTGTGAGAGGTTTTAGAATGAAGACCAACTAGCCTCTTATAAGCTTCACAGAGGTGGCTCTCCTTCACGATATGTGTTGATTGATAAACAAGTTTGTTAAATGTTGAGGGCATGCCTCTTGTTTTGTGATACTGTTTGTTGTTCGTTTCTTGATTTTTTTTTTTCGTTGTTCTTTGTTTTCTTGGTTTTTTGTTGTTTTGTTGGGTTTTTTTTAGAGGAAGAGATAAAATGATTAGGGAAAATATTGAAGGTAGCAGCTGATGTTCAAAAAAAAAAGTGACAGAGACACAAAACTTATGATGAGCAGAATGACAAATGAAAGGACGGCAAGACAAAATGTGTATACCATTTAAAAAAGAAACAAAAAAAAAAACATGCAGGCCTATCAAACGTCATTGGTCCTAAATAAATAAAGAGTAGAAGAGCGAATCAAACGGGAAACCGAATCAGATGCCTCGCACGATTACAAAAAAAATAAGATCGAGTCAACCTTCTCTAGTTACAGCTGAAATACGCAGCTCTGGGTCAATCATAAGGGTGAGGTGACCACTCCGTTCTGACAGCGTACCCAAATTGGTGTCAAACTTCAGTGTTGCCAGTTTGCAACACGTATTATTTTTTTTAATTCGTATAATGGCCTGTATCTAAATAATTTATGGTAACATGCAAATGAGTTCATTCAATGTTTAATAACCGTGGCTACACAAACAGGAATATCCTTGGGACCACACAAAATATCATCTTTAAAAGCTGTTTGGTCCAGACCAAATTGCCACTGCTTTCCTGTTGTGTTAGTGAATTTACTTGACGGAAAAAAGGGCGGTGCTTTACACCCTCATTACGCCAAGTATATCTAGATGCAACAGTGAGGAGGAATCAATCGATTTTGTTGGAAAAAAAACAAACAAAAACAAATATCGATATCTTTTTCGCTTCTCGAGTGAAGCAACTTTTATCGTCACATCGTGTATTAAAATATCAATACATAAGCAAATAGAAGAAATATCCACCTGCTGTCACCAATTTTGTTCTGTTTCTTAGAGAAAGGAAAACAGAGATCATAATTACAAAAGTGGTACTGACACTAGCTACGACGCGGCAACTTTATTGAAATCTGGGCACCTTACCAAATAGGGTCTCCTAGTGCATTCAAACGTTAGTTTTTAAGAAAATCCTGGGGGCTACTTCAGCGAATCTAGAGGGTGACAGAACTCAACAAGAGAAATTCATCACAGACCAATGAAATAAAAGCATAAGAGTTAAGACCTAGAGAAATAGTGACGAAAGATTCAGCAACAAAGAAAACGTACTGGCATGATATGGCTGGGAATGCATAGATATAATCTATATATATATATATATATATATATATATATATATATATATATATATATATATATATATATATATATTTCAACGGACAGACTTAAAGCTTAGAGACACATTCTGTCTGCTAAGTCATAGCCAGGAGAAACAGCTAGACAGCAGCGTCACTATCTTGACTCGTAAACAATCACCGAGAGATGTTACGGTCAACAAAAACAAAAAAATGTGTAGTCGCGTCCCACAGTTGATGTGGGAGACCCATGTAAAGCGCCCCATAGAAACACTGTAACAGCGTGTCTGGTGTCTTCTGCTCCAGGTGCACCAGGAGGATTAAGAAACAACTATCAGCTGAGACCCATAATTCAAGAAGCAGCGTTTTGCCCAATGGTATGGTCGCAAGCTAAATTAATAACCAAGAAGAAGAAGAAGAAGAAGAAGAAAAGAGCTCATTCTTCGCCATTCATCCGCCTATGAAAGAACTGCGGGCGAATTACAAATGTAGAAAGCATAAAAAAGTTTGGTTACATTCAAGGGATGGATTAATTGTGGGCGCTTACGAAAAATCTTAAGTTTGAAGGTTCTAACTGTAACAAGTCAGGAAAGGCAGATTGTTTAAATTAAGTCAATGGATCGAAGAATTCGAAAGTTTTATCGCAATTTTTACGCTGTCTGTTGGAAATCATTCTTGTTCTTGTATAGATCATTCAAGCCCTAAAATAAGGAGTGCGATTATAAGGCGTGCAGATTTCTTGAGATAGTATATCTGTGTGTATGTGAGTGTGTGTGTATGTATGTATGTATGTGTATATATATATATATATATATATATATATATATATATATATATATATATATATATATATATATGTAAACGCTATCTAACTATGCGAAATATTTAATGTTCTTTTCACGGGAAGATACATCTCTCTTCTTTTCCAATAACAGAGGTTTAGTAACCTGCATACATAATTATGTGCAATATACATACAGAAAAAATAAAACTATAAAGATCGGCACTTCATGATAGCGTAACGTTTCGCTGGACATGTATTGAGAATATGACTTTCTCAGTGAAGGCAACAATTGGTGAACTTCCTAATTTCTCAGAACCATGAAACGCTACACCATTCTTCCACACAGAGAGAGAGAGAGAGAGAGAGAGAGAGAGAGAGAGAGAGAGAGAGAGAGAGAGAGAGAGAGAGAGAGAGAGAGAGAGAGAGTAAAGAAAAGAGGATTGAATGTAAGAGGCGAGTAACAGAGAGGGAATACAGTTAAAAAAAAAAGTTGGGCCGACAGGCAGACAGACAAAGACTGGACCACACAGACAGACAGAGCTACTCACTGGACGTGAGCTATCAGGCTAATTTGTATAGTTTCAACACTTCCGTGGTCACGATCAAACAGCCCTGTGGCATTTATTTACTGGTAAAGCTAAGTTAATTTTTAATGTTTTCTTTTTGCTCTTTTTAAGTACTTTCGCAAGAATAATTTCATGCAAGAAACCATCACGGAACGCAGAAATCTGATAATGCCTATTTATTATATGATTCTTGCACCTATAAAATGCCGACTTTATAATTGAATAATTAACGAAACAAAATTAAAGCACATTGCAAAGAAATGCATCTCGCAGTTGAATAGAAATTCAATGACAATGATATTCAGCATACATTAGTGAATAAAAAAAACTAAGCAAACTTTTCATAGCTATGGCGTGCCCAAGATAAAAAAAAAAAATAAATAAAGGGGCATAAATTTATGAACGTTATTTTTCCTTTTTAGTCTGACGTTCTCGGGATTTTACTTTCTTACAGCTTTAAAAGACATGGAAAATTTCAAAATCATTAGTGCACCAACTTATGAAAAAGGGACATTATTTGAGCATTTTCATTAATTTTAAGGTGATTTGAAGTGCAGTCACGTGCCTGTGACAATAAAACGAGGAGTATGCAAATCATGCAACATTCCGTAATATTGAAAGCAAAAAAATAGATACACATTTAACGGGTCGAAGTGAATCAGAATTGTCCATCACAACAACAGACTACCTTTAAAAAAAAAAAGAGTTACGGCCAGGTGTAGCCAACAGCTGGTAGCTGACCTTCAACCAACTCAAACTTTTATTTTAATCTCTGATCTACATGACATTCGAGAACCTATCCTAGGTTTGGACTTAGGTGACAGATCTCTAGATATCCCGAAAGCAACTGATCTGAATATACATTTATCTCTTTCGAAATAAAGTGAAGGAGCTGCCCCAAAAAATAAATTAATAAAAGACCATTGATCCTCATAGAAACTGTAATGACATAAGTGTACTTGCTAAATGTATGTTTATCTTGAAGAAACATAAAGTTAGTGCATGTAGCATAAATCGTCAGTTTGTTTCTAACTACATTATGGCTGTCAATCAAAAATTCGGATAAGCTATCCGAAATAATAGCTGGAACTTGAACGATCAGGCTTAAAAATAATTATGATCTAATTAGGAATTTAAAAACAATAAGCGCAGAGGCCGAAGACTGAAGGGGGAGAACCCAAAAGAGAGAGAGAGAGAGAGAGAGAGAGAGAGAGAGAGAGAGAGAGAGAGAGAGAGAGAGAGAGAGAGAGTAAAGAAAAGAGGATTGAATGAAAGAGGCGAGTAACTGAGAGAGGGAATACAGTTAAAAAAAAAAAAAGAAAGTTGGGCCGAAGTGAGATGTTTCTCTAGAGGTCGAATAACATATTGTAATGTCCATCCAAGGAAAAGACTAGCTTAAGGTTTCCATTTCCATTCCAGAAACATAACAGGTGAACCCCATCCAGTATTAATAGTTATTAGCATGGCAGAGACCAGAGGGCCCTTTTCATTTCAACGCTCACAAGCAGTTTGCATGCATTATAGAAATTGGTACTGAAAAAGATCCTTCACTGTGATAACTGAGTTTCAATAAGCAAAAACTGATTTTTTTTTTTCCGCTTTTTTCTCTTGGATAGAAAGAAGTCTTAAAAAACGCAGTAAGTAAGAGCCGACTATAGTTTTCTTGGAATACCGCTACTCATTTTACTTAATAACAATACGTGTATATTTTTTTTTCTACATTGCTATGTTTCACATAAATGCTAACACGAGTCAGCGCGAATGCGTTGCTCCTCTCTCGCTTTAAATATCGTGAAGGTCTAGGTCTGTCCAGCTACAGTACCGATGTGGATGTAATGCATTGTGCTGTAAATTGATCTATTGCTCTAACTCACTTCTTCACTCTGTACTGTATAGATGCGCATTTTTTGCGTGCCACACAGCTGCTCAATTCTTCTCAATTTACATTCTAAGTATCAGCGAAGTACTTATCTCACTGACCCTTAACTACTGAGAAGTGTGTCGAGCTTTAAGAAGAAGATTATTGAACAAAATCGCTACACTCAGGACAGGAAGAACATGTTAAAAAAAGAGAAAAAACGTTTCCAACATCTTTATTTAGTAACAATGTAAAACTACTGAGGGAATAGTTGTAAAAGCAATTATCATACAAATCATATGAGCAGTAGAGGCCAAACGATAAGACAATATTATTATGCAATCAAGAAAAGTTACTGACAGATACTTAAAAGATGAAAGATAATACAAGTGCCTAAAATAGAGCGGATACAAAAAATGCCTGGGTAGCGAGTCAACGCTGATAAGTAAAAACAAAAGTCTACCTACAGCAAGTTTAAGAGTCAACTTTTTGTGAGCAGTGAATCAATGTACAGTGATTATAGAGTCAACATCTTGTGTTGGATTAAACAGTTCGCAACTATGTGCTAGCGGGCTTCAGACGTATATTCTACGACTCGAGTGACTGGCTGTGTATATTTTCATACCCCTAGACAAACAGAGCCAAACAGATCACCCCATCAAATCTGTTACAGTGGACCAAACGAATATTATTACGAAAGTTTCTAGAATGTCTTATAATTTTTTCTTAAGTATATAACCTTGTTGTTGCATTTAAAAAAAATGCTATGATGACATAAAACTTTTATCCCCCATTAAAGTAAAGTAAAAAAAAAAAAAAAAAAAAGCAGGGGCAAGCACGTTGGTAGATTTCCGCATATTGGAAGAGTATCGCTATGTAATGAATATGTCAAATACTTGGGGAGAGGGTGTTCTGTTTTCGTGTGAGATAATAACATGGGAGCAAAACCATAATTATTAAACTACATGCATTTTGCACTCAACATAGCTTTCTCATCACAAAATCCCTTTCAGATTCCAAACCCCTAGAGTTCTGGTGATGAACGAGCCATTATGGCCGCCATTATGATGACGTAAGCGCCAACAGAGCGTTGCAGTTCGGAGGGCTGTTTTGGCGGTCGATAAAACAACGATCCTCACGCATTTACTGGTTTGGGCGCCACAAAAAAAAAAATTGAGGTCGTTGTGTTTATTTGTATATCATGTGTGCGTGTGTGTGTGTGTGTCTCTCTCTCTCTCTCTCTCTCTCTCTCTCTCTCTCTCTCTCTCTCTCTCTCTCTCTCTCTCTCTCTCTCTCTCTCTCTCTCTCTCTCTCTCTCTCTTACACTCACACCCAAACATCTTTTCATTAAAAATATTTCTTAAATATAAAATTAAATTAAAAAAAAAACCTGTCTTCTTTATTACAGAATTCAAAAACATGAATAATAATTTCGTCAATACGGGACGACTAAACAAAAACATTAACTTTAAGAGATGGAGACATAATGATCCTATGTGTATTTTAGTCACTTTACTGTCAAATTCTTTGTCGCACAAATAAATATTATTGTCAGCCACATGTCTCATTCAAGAGCAAAATTATAAATAAATAAATGTGTTTGATATAATGAATGGCATCATTACATAAATCAAACACCAGTTCTTCTATGATCAAGCTATGTGCTTTGGTAGTGCCTCAAGAGCAAAATTATAAATAAATAAATGTATTTGATATAATGAATGGCATCATTACATAAATCAAACACCAGTTCTTCTATGATCAAGCTATGTGCTTTGGTAGTGCCTCATCATTCTACATCATATGTTTTGCTTAACCTTCTCGTTGAAAAAAAAGTAACTTTTCCAAAAATTTTAAGTCAAAGGAAGAAGGCTTAGGCCATCACGCAAATTTAGCCTAGGTCTAGTAGACCTTGTCAACCTGAAATTCCATTATATTCCGTTTGCTTGTTTCGACCAACGCGTAGATTAATTCTTCTCCCACCAATAATTATAACTGTGAGCTCCATAATCCTACCTTAAAAGAAGCGTTGGGAATTAATTTGTCATGATCTTGTCTCGCAACTGCTATGCACATAACTGAAGCTAAGCCTGCCATCTTTCGAAAATCATGGTTAGTTGCCGTAGTTCTAACTTGTTTAACGTTCCTTCGTGCGTCCCTTACAGTTTATTATAAGGACAAAACACTATTGATTCAGTTTTATGTAACTGTTGACGTCAATAACAGCTGCCTCGGTTGTGGCCAGTTGTTTCTTTTATTTCAGTGAGACTGAAAATCGCATGCTCTATAGGATTCATGAAAGATTAGGAAATTAGATGCTTGATTCCTGTCAATGCACTTGTAAGAAGGGGTAAGCTTCGACAAAATATTAGCAGCAATTCTATCCAGCCGCATCCGTCTTGACGTAAAACTAAGGCGTCAGTGGAAATGGAATAGTGGAATGGCTTGCTTGGAGCGTGTTCCGGATTCGACAACCATGAGTGTAAACAAATCAAGAACATGATGGGCGCGGCCTCATTTAAACAAGTCTGTTTTATGCACAGAAATCAGGTGATGGTATTTTAAGTTCCACGTTGTCTTTTAAGAACTTCCTCTCGTTGTGATGCCTTTAGGAACTTTTTCTAATGAGTTAAGGACAATAATTGTTTAACTTTCAATAACTGCTCTTCAGGATCTCTTTATCATTAATTCTAACAGAAATAGGTTCAAAAGGGTCGTGATGATTTTGCTGCTATTACAATATTAGTTTGTCCATACTGAACTTAAATCAGTTTTGACAGTGCCATTTGAAATAATATGACATTTTTCTGTCTTTATTAATTACACCGCCACAAATAAGCATTGCAAGAAAAGATATAGATTATGATATAAAACAGGTGGATGAAAATTGATGTTTCGCATATCATAATATTATTCCCTTATCATTTTCTACTAATTTAATGTCATAAGGCTTTTGTTACAGTTAACATAAAGCAAAAATAAACTAGAGTTTAATTTTAAATGACTGATAAAGTAGATTTTTTGCGCCTATATATATATCGTGACTTTCTCTGTTTGAATCCATAGTGTTAATGAACTTTAAAGTATTACAAAATTACATCCTATGCACCTCTGAAGACATAAATAAATCAGAACAGCTTAGTTGTCAAAAGAGAACCTTTGTAAATGGTACTTGACCTTAAAACATTATCAAAGACAACTTGAACTGATAAAGTAAAACTGTTAAAAGGACTTCTGTACCGTATAATTTTGACTTCCTGCTACGATAGCACTAAAGATCACAGAGAGAGAAATTGGGGGGGGGGGGTGATATATCAAAATATGGTCCTATCAAATTGTGAGAAACCTAACCAGCACATAGATCACTTTAAAGAAGAGCGAGGCAGAACCCACAAGTGACCATGAAGTGTGGGAAAAGATTGAATGCAGCTATAATTTTAATCAATGCTATCTTCGCAAACGCTCTTCAAATGCTATGTTTTGTATTGCGTTTCAAATTAATGCTAACAATTAGATTACATGTGTATGAAAACTTCGCTGATTGGAGGGAGTACGGGGGCCCACACTGACGCCCTTCTTCTGGATTCTGGATCTATAATGTTCATGTCAACTGAGAGAGTAAGGTGTGACAAACTTGTCAGGGCAGCCTGGTGAATGCAGTAGCATCGTAAGGGGCATCGGTGTTAACTCGTCATAAAGGTCAGAGTGGAGGGAAATTGATATGCTCACCAAACAGATTTGTCTGCGCCCAAACACAGACATTTCACCTTCCCCACAGCTTGATGACAAAATTAAAATAAGAAAAATATGAGGTAGGGGAGGGACGAGAAAAGGGTTGATGCGGAACAAAAAAGAATCATTTGTACACGAATAATGAATGACGCAAAATCCCTAAAATAGGGGGGGATCATTTAAATAATTCAAACCAGTCGAGCTCGTTTTCATAGTAAATGTCAACAGGGAAGCAGTACTTGAATAATAAAGTAGGAATTTCAGTATTAGTGGTTGTAGTAATTGCCGTTATAGTTGTGAGAGGAGCACTGGTACTGGTGTTGCAGCAGTAGCAGCAGCAGCAGTAGTAGTATTAGTATTAGTATTAGTAGTAGTAGTAGTAGTAGTAGTAGTAGTAGTAGTAGTAGTAGTAGTAGTAGTGGTGGTGGTGGTGGTGGTGGTGGTGGTAGTAGTAGTAGTAGTAGTAGTAGTAGTAGTAGTAGTAGTAGTAGTAGTAGTAGTAGTAGTAGTAGTAGTAGTAGTAGTAGTAGAAGTAGTTGTTGTTGATGTTCTTATCGTTGTTGTAGTAGCAGTAGTGCATAGTATAATAGCAATTCACTTTTCTTGCGGCTGTTGTAGTTGTAATTAAGGTTGTATACTATCAAAGAATAAAACGCAACCATCGTTTACTTAATAATTAACAAGTCTTTTCAACCAATTATTACAAAAGCGAATGTTCATCATGATAATAATATTTTCTTACTTAGGGCCGCGTTAGGAAACGAAATATCACTTTCCGACGATTGTAAGCTAATGTTTTTCCGTTTGCTAAAGATGTATCGTAAGGTTTTTAGGCAAATGGTATTTCAATAAATTTTCAAAGAATATAAGTTTCATTGATACCATCGCATCGTATGAAAAAAATTATTTATTGAAACACAGTAGACAAATCTATGAAAAGGTTCCGGTAAGCAAAGTCATAATAAGTGACGTTTAAAACTAACTTGTGCGTTGATGTTTACATGACTTTGTGTTAATGCATAATGCAATTAAGGAATGTTATTTATATGTTGCTTTCTTTATCATAAATATACATATCTACCTATGGTATGTTATTGGGTAAGTCGTGTTTTGTGACTTAAATCTATTCCAGTCTGTACAACCAATATTTCTTTTCTCTTTTTGCTATCTGTATACTTCCGTGATTCGCGTGATAGCAAAAGTGTAGAAGTTACAAAAATGCCAACTTAGGGTGTAATTAGTCTTGAACCAAGAGAGGATCAAATCGAATTTGAACAAATTCAAACTCCGATAAATGACATGAGCAGAGATCTTGCTCAGATTAAATTCATTACTGTTAACAGTCATGTGTGTCAATGAACTTACCTGAACCTTGTACCTGAAACATTTTTGTTTGTTTTTCGTTACACTTGATCTGATCCTATGTGCATGCTTGTTTCTTCTAACAGGATCGGTTACTCTTATAAAGCTGCAATATGTGTTTTAAACTCCGGTAACACATATATTGCGAGAAAATGATCGAGTACGTTTAAAATTTGAATCACATTAGTTGTTTTAATCAAGCGGATAAATGTATGGTTTGATACCTGATATTGAAGGTAATTAAACTTCGAAAATTCAAGATAAATTGAGTAAAATAGGTGCGATAGGTGAATTTTTTGGAAACAGTTAGGCCTATGTACAGACAAAGCAGAAAAGCAGGCAATGTGAAAAAAAAAATAAATAAAAGATGCCTTTTCTCACAAACTAGGTACGTGTATATGATATGAAGGCAATTCAACTGTTATATCTGTTAAATGTAGCTTTTCTTCTGTTTTATTCAGAATTTCCAAGATATCGTTTGGATTGCGTTGATCGATAATTACATTATACGTTTTGACTTTGTTACATTTGAAAAGCAGTTAAGGGCAACACACTTCCCAAACCCTCACCAATTTCTTACATGTTTTTTAACCGTTGCTTTTCAATCCTCTCCGCGTTTCTATTAAATTAGCAGTTATTACTGCATTCATTCCCCTGGTTCAAGTTCGTCGTATACATGTGCAAATGAATTGACAAATTAAAATTCAACATTTCAAATGCGTGGTACGTCTAATGTTTATCTATAACTTACAGCCATTCAATTTTTCATTTATTTTTTTTTAAATAAAAATTGCAATGCTCGTTTAGATCTAAATTAGACATGAAAGGGACCTCATTGCGATATTCTAGAGAAGGCAAAGCGCCATCATGCATTAGAAAGAGAAGCCATTGAAAGCGTACCGCGCGTGGAGTAGCCCAGATTGTAAAAACTTTGGTCTCGGCTCAGTTCCAACAATTTTAGTTCGGGCCGACAGTCGTAAACAGTTAACAAAGCCATTCATGGCTGAGCTCCAACACCTACAAAACAAAAGATAACAGAACTGGAGCCCAGCTGAAAGCAAACAGTCAGCCCTACGTGTGTGATTTTCAAGGGTCCTAGCCGCTGGTGTCTATTTCATGGAAACCCAGACATAGGGAAGCGTGGCTACTAAAGCCCTTGATTTGAAAAGTTTTGTGAAACTAAAAGCCAATCTTAATACAAAATTATATGCAGGAAACTTTGCTTTGCTTGCTCCATGGCTTTCGTATCTGAGAAAGCACAGTCGTGCATTAGCAGCCTGAAAGCATACTGGTGAAAAGCTGGTTTGATTTTTTTTTCTTGGCGACATACAAAATATTGCTAGTATTGAATGTCAACACTTTTCAGTCGGTTTTGACCCCTCTCAGAGATGAAGATAATGAATATAATGACGATTTAAAACGGAAGCAATATACAATAACTGATCATATGATAAAATACCTTTAGGGCAATAAGTCTTCGATAATGTGGACTGTCAATCAGTAGAGCTGTGAAACCTTCCTCAAGTTCGCGCAAGCGATTTGATCACAAGTCGGTTACGGAGTGTAACTTGACATTTATGTCTCAACAGTTCATTCAACCCGGAATGCCCATTCGTACCTTCGCTTAATATCACTTATTGTGTGCGCTTTAACCCAATTTCAATTCTAGACTAATAGTCAGTCGATAATCAAATCCAAGAGCTAAATTTTAAAATTTACAGACATGAAAAAAAAAAACGTTTTTATACATACACACACACACATATATATATATATATATATATATATATATATATATATAAATATATATATATATATATATATATATATATATATATATATATATATATATATATAAATATATATATATATATATATATATATATATATATATATATAAATAACTCATTCTGACATCAAATTAGTAAGAACCGTGAGGTAAAAATATTTATCACTTTATGTTCACGTCTGTAACTGCCTACTAACAGTTACTTTACAAAAAGCAAGTGATCGTGATGACCTTCAAGTATCCGTGCATTAAAAAAAAAGGTTGGATTCATAAAGATTTGGCAACGTTTTCCATTTCTATAGTCTTCTCTTTTTAAACTCAAAGTCATCCTGATGAAAAAGTCAATCCAGAAACAACAATAAATGTTAAAAAAAAAGGTAACATATTTAAAGTAATGCTAATAGTAATACCAAACTGATATCATGCGTTTCAATCAAAAAAGATTTACAATAATGTGAAGTATTGTTTACGGCTTACATTTGGAAAGACTCAGTCATTGAATTACTCACCTTGAGTTATAGTATGAGTATTATCTAATCGATTGTAACATAGCATTCTATTGTACTCTGATCTCAATCGAACTTACATCGCGCCGATCCTATATATTCGGTGAAGGTTTTCAACTTGCTTAGAGGTTTTACTGCATAACTTTCGTCAGGTCACGGTGAGTCTCCACTGGTTCGTTTCGACTGTCCCCATTACACTTGATTGTAATATTATGAAGTTTGGTCGAGTAGCAGGATGTAAATTTGATACAGTTGTAAGTCGCACCGTTCAGAGATTTGATCGTTGATAAAGAAATAAAAGAACCGCATGAAATAAAATAAACATCCAATGTGAGTCTGTAGAGGTCTGGTGTGGGTAAATCCCAAACCTGTATGACTGAAAACGGATGCGTTTCAATATTCAGTGTTAGGACAGGTACTCTATGTATAAAACTTGAGCTATAAATCCAAAGATGCGATTTAAAATAAATGTAGCTCGTTAACAGCGCGTTTAAGAGAAGTACAACTCAAAGCTTGTCTACGCCGCAACAGAAGATTCGCGAGAATTCTGGCGGCTAATTAAGTAACTGAAGATCGGTAAGGTTCTGAGAGAGAGAGAGAGAGAGAGAGAGAGAGAGAGAGAGAGAGAGAGAGAGAGAGAGAGAGAGAGAGAGAGAGAGAGTGTTTGGAATTTTTCACATGCCTTTGTTTTTGCTCTTCAGCAGTAAGCAAGCTCCAGTCCCTGCGTAAACCAAGATTCTAATAAAAAAAGGTCGGCAAATTCTGTGGTTCACAGTCAGCCTTTTCAAATATAGTAGGATTGTTGGCAGTAAGTGGCATCCAATAATTACAAAGTAACAAATTGATATATGATGCTTTCCTTGCCCTGATAAGCACATCAGATTTTGCATTCTTGGGAGCATGTAATTTTAAATACCACCCCCTTCTAAAGTTTGCTGAACAAGACATGCACCAATAAGTATCATGGTTTACCAAATTTTAACTGACACTATCCTGGTGTGAATGAAAACGAACACCATTATTTCCTTCAAGTATGCCACAACTTATGCGAACAGTTTTTGTTCGCAATATATTCATCTCGTTCTCGGTTCATGCAAACAATCACAGAAACACTCTCAACTGCTGGCCGTGACCTTGTTGATGTTAGGCTAGCCGTGTCCCTGCGTGCGTGTGATAAGTTGTTTTCATGAGGGGTGAATGAACCCACCATACAAATCAAATCTGACTCCAAAGGGGGGGAAAAATCGGCTAAGGTCATGTCGAGTCGGTCTTGTCGAGTACATGGTCTGTAAAGGCTTGGCTGACGGAATAACGTTGAATTCTCTCAAACTTTTCACGCATAGAAATTCAAAAAGATGGCTGCACACAGAGATCTAAGTCAGGCATGCCGACTATGCACAGATGATCATAAAACGAATTGGCAAGCGAAATTGATTTCATCAAGAGTCTTTGAAAGTATAAACGGTTTTCCTCAGCCCAGATAATCCAGAAGTATTGATTTACTGATCCACTTTAAGCCAAAAGCACAAAAGACAATTTTATTCACCTTTAAAGTTAAAATGGAAACATAATATCTTTCTGATTTAAATCGAAATTTTCATTGTTGGGAAAGCACAGAATGACAGCTGACACAGCGTTTGTTAAAGTACATGAAAGATTGCTAAGAACTGTCTCACGTAGTTTGTCTTCTGTTCCGTTTCATTTCCTGTTTTGTTTTTTTTTTTTCTCTCCGGGAGGTGCGTTTTCTTTGCTCTCTTTTTTCAGCCACATGTAATATTTAATCCATCACCTCTTACCCTGCTCTTTATGAAAGATGTCAAGCTCAATGACAACAAAAGTAATCATGATATAGTCCCATTCTGAGATTGGTTGATTCATTTTATTTTTAATCAATACAGATTCATCACAAATTCCAAAGGCAATGTCAAGACTAAGTGCCTGATTTGCAAGCATGAGTAGACTGTATAGCTTTTAAATGTGAGATGTAAAAAAAAGTTTGCGATGAAGCATTATGCATTATAAGCATTTTTTGTTTTTTGATTTGAGTGACAATGATTTAATTTGGGAATATTTTAACACATAAAACCTAACCAAAATTCTGTGATGTTGGATGAAAACCAATTCAGCACCACATCCTAAAGTGTGATCGGCATTTGATTTCTCTCACATTAAATTTTTCAACTGAATGTTGAAATATCAAGGTAAGATAGCAGTCAGAGTTCAGACAGAAGCTCTACTATGGGTAAAACATAAAGAAACAAGTCTCTAGCTCAGTGCCAGTCTTAGATTTTAACATTTATAGCCTTAATTTTAAATAAAAATCATGAACAAATCAAACTTACCTGAAGTCCAGTAGGGACATGTTAGGGGGGAAACTCTTGAGATATTGGCCAAGCTTTTGTCTTTTTAAGTAGTCCACAAAGGCTATGTGCTCGAGATTTTCTGATGATATTCGACCAAAGGAGAATGCACGTTCTCTGTCACCTTTAGGAGACGACAGAGAACTGCGTCGATGGGGATGAAGAGCTCGATCTACAGATGTGACAATCCGCAGTTGCTTGTTGACAGGAGTCACAAGGAGATTGTGGTCCTGAGAGCAGAAAGCTGGAGACCTACACCCAGCTGTAGCAGAGTGTGGGGATGGAGAGTCATCACTGAGCTCAGATGCTGCTCTATCACGGGGACCCGGGGACTTGCTGTCGCTGGACACAGCCTCGTCACTGCTGAGATCCTCCCCCATATGCAGACCAGTCAGGCGTGTATTGTCTGGACCTAGACTGAGTTGTGAGCCAGCTGGAGAAAACTCAGATGAAGAGGAAACTGACATGACATCCTCATTATCTTCAAAAGCATTTTCACGTGAAAGGTTGCGACGAGCAAGGTAAGAAATACCACAAAAAGTCTGTCTCCGACGGCTAGAGGATGGAGTGGAAGCAAGGGGAGATCCTGGCGGCCCACAGCTACCTTCTGCAGAATGCAATCTTAGACGGCTGGTTGGCTGGCGAATTTCAGGTGAACTCCCACCCTCAGGTGAAGAAACAGCACTCATTCCTGGCAAGTGAAGCTTGAGACTAGGCAGAGAGGAACTTTCTTTGGGTACATCAGCCTGTTGGGTCTTATCTTGACTAACTTCCTTAATTCCTAGTTCCTTTTCTTTCTCATCTGCAGCAACTTCCTCCTCCTCTGGGTTGGACTCCAGGGAAATTGTGAACTTCACAATAGGTTTGGGGGGCACATGGGCTTGGGCAACGTGTAGGGGTTGGACAGAAATATGACTAGGTTGGCCATCAGGTGTAGGCCTTTCCTCTTCATCACTTTCGGTAGAGCCAGCCTTCGGAGTGTCAAGAGCATCATCATCATGTTCCTCTTCCAACTCCTTTGCTGGCTCTTCTTCTATATGAGGCTCCATCCTTTTCTTAGAGACATCAACATCTTCTCTGCTTGATCTTCTTAGGGTTATAAAAGGAGGTTGGGCAGTGGGAGGTTTCTGAAAGTTGGACATTTTCTTTTCTATCTATTTTAAATTTTTGAAGATAATTTTAAGGAGAGCATTGGTAGACTAACTTTCAATTCAAGACTGACTTGAAAATACTGCCATGGAGCTTTAGGAAAGCAAAGATTATGACCTCACACTGTCAAAATCCTGTTCTTTGTCCTTCAAAGCAGTGAAGCACAAGTGAGATAGGTTCATTATGTTACAGTTCATACATCTTCTCTTGGTTTATTTCTGTATAGAAAGAGAAAATAGATATATAGATATATATTTAAACATTTTGTTTCTATTTAAACAAGAGAAACTGTCAGCATTTAAGTCATATTTTTGCAGAAGAAAGCCTGAAAAGAAAAAAAGTTTTGGAAAGAAAATTTAAACCCATAACTTTTACATGGTGTAAAATATTTTTCATTACAATCATTATCCTTGGCACTTATCCAGTTAATATTGATTCTCTTCCCACAAGTGACAAACTGTTTAAAACTAAAACTAAAGCCATTCTAATAAAACTTTGATAAAAAATAATTCTGAACTTTAAAAAACATCATTGATACTGTTTGAAATACAATGGAGGTCACTAGAACTTGTAGAAGGCAACTGCTGATAATTAAGACAAGAGGATTGGCTTTAAACCAGTAAAATGGAAAGGGGGATTATGAGAAAAATCTTTGCATGGGTACAATCTTTCTACATTGTACCGACTTCAATACTTTTAAAGAGAGGGTAGATTTTTAAAAACAAATTTTTTAAAATAATTTTAGATCAGCATGGGCTCATCCCAAGTAAATCAATGCTCAGATAAATGTTTAATCCCAGCCATGCAACTAAACACAAAATACTTTTGTATGATAAAGAACTAAACTTTAGTTACAAGCAAGACTGCCAATTGATGTGAAATATTAGGAAACTTTTATTCATTTGGTAAAAAAATAATTTCGATATTAAGGTTTTCTTTAAACAAGAGTTAAAGAAATATAAAAAAAACCTTCCAACAGACAATGGTATTATAAAAGAGATCTAGGGCCTATTATTAGTAACACATTAATAACTTCCATATTTCTTACAGGGATCTCTACTAGATCTAGATCTAATATTTATATTAAGGCCATCTTTTCAGTTTTAGGTCATTGGTCTAGATTCTAGATAAGGTAGATAGCCTAGGTCTATAGGTCTAGATCTATGCTAGTTGGCTTTAAAGATTATTTTTATGGTTCCATCTCTGCATTGGAAGCAGGGCAGTAGTTTAAATATATAGCCTTTAGAATTTAAATCTTGAGTTCACTGGATCAAAACCTTATGTTTCTTACATCTAAATATACAGTTAGAGACTAGATCTAGATCTAGGAAGCCGTACAGATATTAGATCTAGATCTAGACAAAATCTAGAATCTAGATCTAGATTCTAGATCTAGATCTAGATCTAGACAGATCTACTTCAGATTTTCCACTTTTTCTCTTATTTTTTCCTAATGGACAAAAGCAAGACTAAGAAATCTAGATCTATCTTACATCTATGTTTTTAAATGTAGCGTCTGGAACTTGCCTGGGAATCATTATAACCAAAACACAAAGAGGTTCCAGTGAATCATTCATTTCCTGTAGATCTAGATCTAACTCAAAAGCTCACGCAAACCGCGAACTCGGCTTCTGCCTCTCAGTGGTAGGCCTTGGAACAGCGATGACTACCCGTGGTTCAAGACCGACGAGGCTAGACTACCGACTTCACACTTCATAGCACATAAGCTTACAAGGGAGCGAATAAATCCAATTTTACCTTCTTCTAGGCCAGATTTTTCCGCGAGTTTTAGAGTTCATGTATAATTTTTTTTTTTTTAAATATAAATTAAAAGTTCCAGGCATATAGTTTCGCAGGATTAAAAGTTAACATTTATGCCATAAATACTGATCTTAATATTACAAAGAGAAAAAATAAATACAATAATGTAGGAGGTGTCAAAATAGATCATAATATTTTCCACACACCAAGTGTTGTAGTGTCCTCAATAGATTATGTGGGTCTTGGAGAACAAATTAAAAATTCTAGTCACCTGATGTATTTCTTCAGGCCGTTGTTCCTTGCGTAAAATAACCTGAGGACAATTGCAGCTGCTCGTTGAAAAGTATCATTAAGATCCAAAAAATTGAAAATTTTCAAACAGTGGCTTTAAGTGGAGAGAGCGCTAAGAAAGGGAAAGGTTACAAATTTCAATTTTAGATAATTATACCGTTACAATTTTGGAAAAATTTAATTTTAAGGTGTGATATCCACCCGAAGCCTACATACACCAAAAATAGCAATGCCTTAATTAGATACATTTAAAACTTTTTAGGATCCAAAATAAATAAACGGAATCAATTGCTCTGAAATAATGCACACCCGAAAAAAAATACTGAACCGCAAAAGCAAACACAGTTAAATTTATGTAGGTTTTAGACTCAAATAGGTACTCGCACCCGCATGATGTTAAGTGCCCGCGGACATCACAGAGACGGGCATTGTGGCTGCGGACTTAGAGGCATCAGACGTATGCCTAGCTTGCATTGTAGTTGTTGATCAGAGAATGATTTGCATCCTGCAAGTTCTAAGCTTATGGCTTCTCACTTGATAACCGCAAATCATGCCGCGCAGTCTCTCACCGACCTTCAATTATACTTTCTTAGATAAAGTTAGTCTAGGTTTCTTGACAAATTTTCCTCCCTTCTCTTTGTTCTACAATTTACATGGAGCAGCAAACTGTAGTTTGAAGGAGAGTGGTCTAGGCTTAAAGTACTGAATAACTGGTACTACTTTAAGACTTTCTAAAATGAACGACCACGAACCAATTCTAGGGCTGATATGGTCACTTATATTATCCAAGTACCCAATCATATAAACCCCGGTTACTGAATAGCTATTTTATATTGAAAAGCTCTTTTGTATTTATCTTACCACATGCCTCTTCTTTTGTAACAAATGCACTTTTTTTTTTAATTCACATGCCTACAATATATTGACACAGGGCGAAGAGAGGCATGCATGTTCAGTTTATGCAAGCTAGGCTTAATCCTAGATCTAGATTTAATTTTATATAATCTGACACCTAACATTGTAAAATATGCATCGGGATATTATCATGTTATATTACTGCAATGACAGGCAGCTCAAGAGATGGCCATCGGAGAAGGAAAGAGTTAGCCTACGGTCGGACGGGAAGATTTTTAATCCACCGGCTCAATGATAGGTTAGAAAATTTTCGTCTACAGTTGCAGTGTGGAGAAAGCGGCACTGTCTTACTGTCCGCGAATTACCCGCAGATTTGCAATTACCTATTTCTTCTGCCCGCTGTCTCGCAAAGCAGCGAAAGTGCGGTTTCGACTCTGCTTTAGACGTGTATGTTGCCTCCTGATGTACATGATAAATGGAAAAAAAAAGCACATGAGACTAAATCACCACAAAAAGAATTTTAAGATTTAAAGAGCAAAATATGAATATGGCGTAAATTAGGAAAAGGATCTCCATCGATCCATCCATCAGTCATATAATTGCTTTAATTTTGTTTATTTTTCAAGTCATTAATTTTATTGGATCTCCACTAAAACAATTTAGTACATCTTTTATTTTTCGTTCCCTGAATCGCACGCTTATACAATAGAAAAAGACCATGCTCTTTTTAGGGCTCCTTTTCGTTTAAATAAATAATTGTAGAGTGAAAAGAGGAAGAGGGTGCCAAAGAATAAATTAATAGACTTATGTGTCCCCGGCAATCGATTTTGCTTAAACTTGGCATTAATTAGAGAGACGAGGGTACATGACACAATTGAAACTGAACATTTCCCAGTGAATGGTCAGATTTAAGGCTGTTATGAAAACATCTTTGCTTGGATATCTTTCTTTGTTTTTAGTCCGGTAGATGTAATTCCACACATATAAGGCTAAATAGAGTTTAGGCCTAGTTATATCTGTATTCTTATTTATACTATATAAATCCCTTAAAACCCAAGTCAAATCTCTAGCTTAATCTGGTTATCGAAAGTAGGCAGCCTCTTCTTTCTTTTGAATTCAATCGAATGCACTTTTTAAATTATTTTCTTTGTTTCATTGCGTCAGAGATTTCAATAGTTTCCAAACTAAAGCCCCCCCCCCAAAAAAAAAAAAAAAAAAAAAAAAAAAAAATAATAATAATAATAATAATAATAATAATAATAATAATAATAATAATAATAATAATAATAATAATAATAATAATAATTTAGCAGTTTCAAGAACCTTTTACTTTGCCCTACCCTTTCTTGATCCCAATTAGGAACCAGACGACACGCCGACATGTTATGGGTGTAAAGTGATACGTTTATTCCTTGAAAACTTTAACTTTTACCCATCATTTAAACTAAAATATCAATTTGTTTCAAGCAAAGTCAAGATTCGAGGTTTTATATCGTCAAATATGAATAAATCTCATTTGCTAGAGTTTTCGTTAGAAAATACATGTAGTTTGAAACGGAAATGGTCATTATCATGCATGATTAATTTGCGCTCGAACAGGCCATTGCTTCATTGTAATTATTATGGCATCACCTAAGTCAATTTGGCATAGATTTATGCTGCAAAACTTATTATTTTAAGACCTTTTTTTTTTTTCCTCCAATGTCACAAGGGAGAACACTTTGAAATAGTGTAGCATTTAAAATAAACAAGTGCCGATTGAGAAGATTCAACTGAATACTGATTCCTTTGGAACCATTAACGTTACCATCAATTTACATCTAGACAGATGGTTTTGTTTGGAACCCAAGCGAAAATCAATGTCATTCCTAATTTCATGAACCTGAAACCTCACTATTGACGAGTACTGTGCCAGGAGTTCAGAGAACGGAGAAGAGCGAGTCGATTTATAAAGGTATTTTAGTAAATCTTTAAAAATCTAACCTGAATATATGTTAAGCTAAACCCCTATCTAAAATCTTCGGTAAGAGATCAGATTTAAAAAAAAGGCTTTACGTCAACTTTTGTTGGGAATCTTTTGCTGGGTTGCTTTGTGCAAGAAGGACTTGCGAGGAAAGGGTAAGATAGCAGTGATATCTAGATCTAGATCCGACCAATAACTATCTTATAAATGTAATTAAATATCGTCATGCTCATAGTCAATCCTACATTTGCTCACATGGTAGCATGAAAAAAACAGGAAAATCTTTTTTAGCAGTTAAAAAAATAAAATGTTAGATCTTCATTTACAATAGTAATTTTTTGTATTGAGATGAGAATTTTACATAATGGTAGGGGAAGGATTGCTGAATGGGTGCGGTACCAAGCTGAGTACGCTCCTGATTCAAATTTTCAACAGGCCAATATTTGCCGTGCTCAAGTAAGTGTAAATCATTTTCTAACAATGAATTACCAATTGAAAAAACAACTGCATTATATACCCTATATATAAAGATGTCATAGATTATAAACACTAAACCAGCATACCCAATCGGAAGTCCCACTATGGCAAGAATGTTAATTAGTGTTTTATAAATAGACAACCAAAACCTTGATTTTTTTTAATTGGTAAAAAATTTTAATACCCTCAACACAAGTGATTGGGCAATCCTGGAACCAAAATTGCTTGGAAAATGTGTTACTATCAGTCCCTCTTTCTTACAAAATGAACAGGTTTTAGCGAGGCTACTGCCCTTTTACGATGGGATTTTAGTAAATAATTTCCACAAGCTAATATACCATTTAACATATCAATTTACGACATAAATAAGCTTCAAAGTAAGAGAAAAATAAATTTTGTTCAGACAATGGTCTTAATCTTAATTCTTCACTACATCTCATAATACATTTATAAGCAGATTCATTTCATCTGTGTCAATAGTAAACTGTCAAATACGATGATAATGAAGCTCCATGCTTCTCATGTCTTTGTCATCTGATTTAAGTCAAATCAATAGTAAAATGAAGCATCATGGAGAAGTTTTATCTTCATGCAAATTGTCCATCAAGATATAATTTTTTTTATTGATATATATTCTTTTTTCTATTCTTCAACCCTTTCTTTGTGATCAATTAAACTATGCAAGTGATTTTGATGTTGTTAAATCAAATTTTTCAAAGGAAATGATTTTGAATTGTTCTTAATCATTTAAATCATAAATGTCATACATTTGAGCATAATCATCAAAAAGAAAATATATATGCTATTTATCATCAAAATGATATGATATTTGAAAGTTTAAGATGGTTTTACTTTTCCAAGCACGGATAGTCTAAACTTTAAAAAAAAGTTTAGGCGTTCAGCTCTGACCTTTGTTTATTTCCAGGGCCCTGACATAAGAACATGAAATCTGATTTATACATGTGTATCTATATATATATATTTTTTTTTTCTTTTGTTTTTCAGGAAACCTCAAAATGTTCAGCACAAGAGAATATTTGGAGAAAAAGACAGGACCTTATGGTGTTGGTCGACTTAGTTATCTTCAATCCCTTGTGACAGAGTTTCAAGAAAGTGCAGAATCTGACAATGGTATTATACAAAATAATATAAAATGTTGCAAATAAAATAGAAACAGAATTTGTTATTAGAGGAAACGAAGAAATAAATCAATTTTTTTTTTACATACTGTTAACTTCAAGTCTTCATTGAAATTAGCTTAAATCTCTGCATGGCACATTTATAAATTCATCCAGAATATATCCCTATAGATTTCCATCAAAAACAGAGTTCTAAGCTGATTTAGACAGAAAAAAGTCCAACACAACCTGATAAAGTCAGTTTATACATTTTAAGGTTTATTTGCAAAGTCTAAGAAAAGGGATGGTGAAATATAAGAAAAAAAAAAAAGATCAGTCTAAGCAATTGATGCATATGTGATGAGATTATTCAGAACCTAAAATGAACAAAGTCTTTACCATAGTGAATCTGACATTAAAGCCCTGAAATCTTTACCAAAACAGAATTTGCATAACTTTAGATGAGAGACAATGCTTTGAGCGAGGCAATTTTTTTTCTTTAAGGGAAGGTATTTTAAATTTCATGTAGTTCTGAAAAAGAATACTTGCAAACACCACAATTTTCTAACGATAAATAGGGTGAATGATGAAGTTTTACCTTTTTTGTTTCCTTTTTGATACTGGTCAGTTAGTCAGAACTCTTTTACAGCTCTTGCTGCCAATAACATTGCATGCAGATCCATTCACCTGTTGTTTAATTTTGCTTCTGCTTACCATATTTAAAATAATAATATTAATAGTACCTTCCAGTAAAAAGATACAGGATAACAAATTGCAGTATTCAATATATGTTATGTAGCTCATATGGGGATATGTAAATTACTGTATTACATGTACCTGATTCATGTACCCATTTATGAAGAGAGTGCTTTAATTGATGCTATGCAAACCTGCTTTGGAGACCATGGCATGGTAAACTCAGATTTAGTGCTGACACAAGTACATGTAGTATGCATTACTAAGATAATTAATTGTACTTATTTTTTGCGTTTAAACATCTGATCATTCTTCTTCACCTTCTTTTTTTTTGTAATATGATTTTCTTTGCAATGCAAATTATGCAGGCTTTGCTCTCAAACAAAAGCCATAGAAGTTAAATTTAAACAGCATAATAGTAAATTCTAATCTCTATGATGTGATTTCTTAAAATCCGATTACTTTTCTGGGTCACGAAAGGAATGTTTTATTATTCTATGTTCCAATCCACTACATAATGATGTTTTGTAAGTAATAAATATTGATTCCAAAGTATCAAAACCTTGTGCTTTAAACTGAATAGATCTGAGCTTCACTTAAAAATGTGACTGATTAATTAAAAATGCTTGACACAATTGTGTAGCCAATGACCTCTCTTTATTTTTCTTATAATTTAAACAGAAAGCTAATCTACAGGCCTTAATTTTTTTTTTTTTTGGTTAAATTAATTAATTCACCCAAGATATCAAAATTATCATATTCTATGCTTTGTTAGAGTGAATTCTGCTTAGTAAAACATTAAATGAATAGTCATCACTGCTATTAATAAAGTAATATCAAATACTGTAAGCTGTGGAATCTTTTGTAGCGGGTTAGAAAAAGTAGTACATTTGTGAGACGAATACGCCTGGGAAGTAGAAAATTATCAATTACTTATTTCAAAGAAAATAAATCCACATGAGAATCTTAGTTGATATCATTGATGTGTGCATGAAATCTTTTTCCTCTGTGTGTCAATTCCACTTCCTGAACTGAACACTTCTTCTTTGTTTCCCTGTGAGTCACAACCTTAAATATTTTATTTATGCATGTATACCTGGTTTTCAGATTCATATAAATTAACTCTAAATATTTTTTACAAGTTTCAAGGTTGTATTCAAGTTGGATACCTAAAGTATGTCTTTTTTTATCTTTTCTCCTTGTCCTCCAGAAACTAAGGAGCAAATTCTAGCCAATCTAGCAAACTTTGCTTATGATCCCATCAATTATGAATATTTTAAAAAACTTAATATTACTGATTTATTTCTGGGTAAGTATGTTTTGACCTGCTGAAAATTTAGTCATGTGCATTGCTTTATAGACATATGTTGCTTTCTTAATACTTACATAGAGGGTATTTTGTTTTTCTTTTTCTTGTAAATCCGTTATTGCAGTTAAAAGTGAAATAGCCCTTAAAGCTTTGTGAAAGGAGTATTTAAGATTGGAAGAGAGGAAAAGAAAAATATAAAAATTATTGAGCCATAAAAAAAAATGAGAATGAGAGCAAGGCCAAAAATTTGTTTCTTACTTAAAATTAACTTGTATGTGGATGCACTGACACCACTAGGCATTGAAATCAGAAGGCTTAGTTCCTTTTTATTTTTTTTTATCATAAATAAAAAGTCTCATTCTTCTTATTTCATCAGATTTTGATTTTTATGTTCTTCTCTAAATTGTCATGTTCACTGATTGTTAAAAGACGTTTTCACTCAGTGATTTTACTTTTGCTCTGATTTTCTTTTCTCTCTTAGATTGTTTGGATGAAGAGAATGACAAGCTTGTAGAATTTGCAATTGGAGGAATATGTAACTGTTGTTTAGGTAAGTACCATAGTTTTTAGATATGTTAGCTCAACTTGATCACAAGGTGCATATGTTTTATTTTATTTGAAATGAAGAGAGAAAAAACTATTATTATTCTTTGAAAGATATTTTATTTTACATTTATTTACCATAATACGCAATGAAACTCTGAGAAAGGCTAAACTGCATTTTACAATTTAGAATTTTCATAATGATGTAATTCATGTGAAGTCCTAGTAATTTTTTTTTTGCCTAAGGTTCCTCCTGCTTTTTTTTGTAAAAAAATGTCTTCTGTATCTTGATTGGAAATTTAGAAAGAGCACTAAGTAATATAGAGAATGAAAACTGTCGTTTCTCATCTATAGCTATCAAAATAATTTTCTTTGTAATGTCTTACTTACATTATATAAACTTAAATCAGGATTCTCAGTATAAAAGTGGAAGGATTTATTGAATGAATTTAAATAGTAATAATTTTAATAGAGTCATTGTTAGGTGTGTGTGTGTGTGTGTGTAGATATATATGTGTATACATACGTAAGGTTTACATGATTACCTCTGGCTTTGTTGACTAAACAACAAATATCCCCATTCATCACTTGTTATAGCCTTAACTGCTAATATCTGTGTCACACACTGATCCAGACATGTTTATATAGCCTTTTTAATTCTCCCTCCCATCTCCCACATGTACTTTTAGATACCTCATTTTTAGACAAAACAAATATGTATCCAACCTTGCTTGCCAATAGCCCACCCAAATTATTTCCCTTTCCAGCCCCTGCCCTGCACGATTTTTAAATTTCTGCTGCCCAGACATTACAGTTAGGGCTAATGTGGAGTTCTCAGAGTGACTGCCATGACTCGAATGATTCAATTTCTTCCATTACAGCAGAAATTTTTAAGGTGTATGGCTGTTATGCAACTATTTTATTGACAAAAGTAAAGAAGTGGAAGTTGGGGAAGTTGAAAAGATGTCATGATAGTGTAATTATTGTTATGGCAAGACTTGAAAAAAATGGACTCTACTATACATGTATTTTATGTAAAAGAGAAAGATGCTGATACTCCTGATGATCCCAGTCTCAAAGGAACGTATTCGCAAACAAGTTTGGTTAGCTCGTGCCTGACATGTGCCAGACAGCACATTAATTCCTTCTGCTTTGAAATGGTTCCAAAAATGGAAAATTGATCAGTGTATCGGGCTAGAGTTTAGTGAAGTCTCTCCACCTTAGTCATTTAGAAAAATAAGTAAGCAAATCATGCCCATCTTTATGAATATTGTTTTGTGCAATGGATAGCTGATATTTTTTTTTCTTTGTGAATGATTTAAAAAGCTTCTAAGTCATATTTGGCAAAATATGTATGGATGGACCACTTCAAACTTGATCACTGGCTTACATAGTGAAAAATTTATAAAACATTTTACAGAAAATTAGAGGTGATTCATATGAAAACTGCTTTTTGCATGAGTCTTTTGTTTTTTCTTGAAAATTTTTTTTCCTTTGCTTTGTGATGTTTGTATTCAGACACATTTTAATGATAGGATAAGTATGTGGTAGGCAATAAGTTTTAATTAAATTTGATGTTTATTTTTATATGACTTTTCTCAGATAAAGAAATCAAGGATCACATTATTGGAGCCTCTGGAATAGAACTCATCATAAAGTGTCTTTCTAAGTAAGCATAGAATTTTTCATTTTTTCTTTTGTGTAGGTAGGGAAGTTGGGTGTGAGTGGGATAAGATCTAGCCTTGTGGATATTTTTCCAAAGTTGCCTCTCAAATCTTCATATTTCTGTGTGGTCATGATCTTAAAATGTACCTTTTTAGCTGCTCCTGCCAAGAATTAGAGGCCAAATTGAATGACACTTTAGTTCCTATTTTTTTTGCTTCTCACATAATAAAATCATTATTATTCATATTTCACAAAATATGTTAAAGACATTTCATTTCTTTCCTTTTTGAATAGGTTTGTGAATTAATTTTTTTTCCTCCAGCTGATTTGCCAAGTGCGAGTTTAAATCTAACCTGTAGAACCTCAGAGGGTTTTTTTTTTGGTAAAAGACAAATGCATATGATTGCCAATGAAAAAAAGGGCTTAAGTAAGAGTTTCTCGGGTATACATACTAGACAGACACAGATGTATGTAGTGTGTTGTGTTTGATTCATAGGTTATGGGAATGTTTGTAGGAATTAGAAAAGGAAGTACTAGTTTATGCAGATTTTAAGAAGATGAATTGGAATTGAAAAAAAGGTTGAGTTAATCAGAAACTTGAATGCTCTTCGTGCAGCTTATGGTTTTAGCAACAATATTTAATTATTTAACAATAATTTTGTCATATTTTTGCTGAGCAGAATTATTTTATATATATATATATATATATATATATATATATATATATATATATATATATATATATATCAATATCTATAACTATATGCACATATATATATATATTAGTGAAATAGTTCTTATGTTGAATGTAGAGTTTATGCAGATTTTAAGACAAGATGAATTGGAATTCAGAAAAAGGTTGAGTTAATCAGAAACTTGAATGCTCTTGGTGCAGCTTATGGTTTTAACAACAATATTTAATTATTTAACAATAATTTTGTCATATTTTTGCTGAGCAAAATTATTTTATATATATATATATAATCAATATCTATAACTATATGTACATATATATATATATATATATATATATATATATATATATATATATATATATATATTAGTGAAATAGTTCTTATGTTGAATGCAGAGTTTTGATAATTGGTCTTTTTTATGTGATTATCTCCAGGCCTCAGGAGAACACTGTCATGTCAGCTATCACTGCACTGATGTATCTTGTAACTCCAATATCTAAGCAAGGTAAAGGATTTTTTTTTTTACATTTTTTAGCCTTATTTTCAGAATTTATTTATACATCAGGAAACCTTTGTTCTGTGTTTTCTGAATGTCAAAGCTTTTCAAGTAATTACTTCTTCTATTGATGAATTCACTATGTGGAATCTGTATTACTATTTAATTTGATGGATTAATCAACTCTACAAGGGTTCTTTGTGTTGATAGCACACAGTTTTGCCTTGCTTCTAAGGCATGCCAATCACCCCACCACTTATTTCACATGAGAATTCCTTTCATCCTTTTTTTTTTAACTTGGAAAGGGTCACTGGAGCAAAATTGTCTGGAGACTTAATATTGAAATCAAACAGCTAGCTATGGAGATTTTCCTTTTTTTGCATTTTCTATTCTTATCTCTTTTTAACATTCTTCATGCTTCTTTTTCCCTCTCCTTTTAAATGTTTATCTTTTGCTCACATTGAATATTTTGTGCAGTTTTAAATAAATGTGATTTTTTAGTACAACATTTGTATGCTCAAATCAGTGGAAAGAAAAGAAAACAGCAATAACTTAAATGATACTTTTTGAAGAAAAATTTCTATGGACAGAGAAAAATCATTAAATAAACAGTCATTGTATGAAGTCCCGGCTGTTTCTTTGGTAGCACCATCTATAAAAGTTAAAGAGACTTTAAATATGCAACAATTTTTTTTCCAATCCTACTTATGTTGTCAATCCTTGGATAAGGCCAACTTCCTTTTTCTAACTAAACCAGCTCGCTCTTTCTTCATTTACCGTTTCTTTTTCTCTTAGAAAGATATTATTTTATAACTTTGGCACAAACCATACGATTGATCAATCTTTGACAGTATATTATCATGCTAATTTGTTTGATAGGTCATCTTGATACTCTCCTATCATTGTCCTGTTCACATGTGCTCAATACTTCCAGCCTTGAGAGAACTCTCTGTCAAGTTCAGCAATGCATTATCTAATGTGCTTTCTCTCTCTCTCTCTCTCTCTCTCTCTCTCTCTCTCTCTCTCTCTCTCTCTCTCTCTCACTCTCTCTCTCTCTCTCTCTCTCTCTCTCTCTCTCTCACTCTCTCTCTCTCTCTCTCTCTCTCTCTCTCTCTCTCTCTCTCTCTCTCTCTCTCTCTCTCTCTCTCTCTCTCTCTCTCTCTCTCTCTCTCTTCCCTCTCTCTCTCTCTCTCTCTATATATATATATATATATCTCTCCTCTCTCAGATATAACAGCATTGCCAGTCGTTGAGTGTATGCTCAGATATGCTAAGTGTCCAAGCAAACAGGTTGCCAATTTAGCACAAGTATACCTGGAGGTAAAAACTATTTATTTCTACATTCCTTTATTGTTTTTTTTTTTTTTTTTCAGTAGCATTTAAGTGTAAAAATATAAATGCTGACTGATTTTTGACAAAAAGAAAATGGATACCTGGTGCATGTTTTCAAAACAGGAAATTGAGATGGAACAAAAGACTCAATCGTTGAGAACTTGAAAAGTTTTCATTTGTCACAGAAAAATCTTAAGTTCACATGTAACATCTGAAATAAAACTGCTGAGAGCTTAATGGTTTATGAATTTTACATTATGATTTTGTCTTATGTATTGGACTGCAGTTTACAAGTTGAGAAGAAATTACGTTTTTTACCATCGGAGGAGATAAAGCAAAGAGAACCTAATAATATTTTATTGAACTTTGAGTTTAACTTGTGTCATTTATCCATAGGACTATTGCACACCTGCACAGATTGAGGAGGCTAAAGCCATGCAACAACAGTTGGCAAAACCTTTTAGTGCGGACTTGACCTGACTTTCATCCAAAAATTTGAAAAACTAGACAGTCCAAGATTTTCATTGGTTACAGATAGCGTTTTCACTTATGGAAGTATACACATTTGCCTCTAAGCTTAAGATGTGTTTAAGTGGTCTTCACAAGAATCAGTTTGACTGCTCAAGACATGACTTCTGTTCTTTTGATATTCTGAGAAGTCCATCATTTGAACTGTACACATAAAGATGAGAAATAAAAAGGCCATGTATATGGATGATTTACAGATTAGTTTGTATGCAAGGAATCTGACTTCAAGAGAGAAGTTCAATTATCTGTGATTATTTGCCATCAAACAGACTTGTATATGAGCTTGTCTTAAATGATGATTTGAGGATTTAGATATTGTACTTAAGCATTTAAATTCAAGCTGAATCTCACTTTTTTGAGTCATTTGAATCCTTTATTTCTTAGTTTATATAAAATGTGACATAGAACATAAGCAAAAGTGTGAGTGAATGAAAAAAATCAAGCTTTATGATGGACAGTTTAAAAAATGTTAATCAAGACTCACGCAAAAAGAGTTTCAAAACAACCCTAAACAAATAAAATCTCTGCTGAAACTGGTTCAGTGTATTAAGCTGTGAAAGAATGTGATAAACTAATTTGAGCAAGATTCATTTAAGTGAAATAAAGGGTCAAAGACTCTTACTTCAATCTTTATCAATTTAGTAAGTAACATGCAATATGCTTTCTTTTTGGATGTTTATGTATAAGAATGCCACAAATTTAAGTATTTGTCGTGCTTTTTTAAACTTTCTTTCTGTTGGTATGAAGAACTCTGTTGAGTTTTTCAGCGGTTTTGATGTCCAGTAATACTTAAATGTGTATTAACAATGATCAATTATACAAACAAGACTAAAAAAGTATTGATGCCAGCATCTTAGTTTTAATTGTTAAACAAATCTCAATATTTGTGATATGAGACTTGTTTCTTCACACTGTGAAAAAAGTTAAGATTTTTATGCAAACAAAACCGAAATAAACAGTGTGGACAAAGAGTCATGATAATTTTGCCAAAAAACATCTTCTGCATTCTTTTTTTGTTCTTCCTTTTTTCAAGATTTGCTTGAAATGATTGATTGATTGACTGAATAAAGCGTCTTACAAGTCCAGTTTACCATTAGTAGTGATCTCAGGGTTTCCAAATAGTATTTGTTCTATAGGATTTCAATATCAATGTGTACTCTTCTTCAAACTTATTGTACCAAGGTTAAAATGAGGATATCTAGTTATCAAAAATAACTTTTTTCTCACATCTTTTTTTAAATGGGGTGTGAAGTGTAAAAAAAAAAACTGACTACTTCTAAGTATCAGGTTCACCAAGCACTTCAGGAGAAGTTTTGCAAGGAATGCTCAACTCTGTTGTAATTGAACCCTTGCAGGTTTAATAGGAATTAATAAAAATTGTTTGTTTTTATTTAAAAGAAATAAAATTAATATGTAATTTATATATATGTATATGTATATGTATATATATATATATATATATATATATATATATATATATATATATATATATATATATATATATATATATGTATATGTATATATATATATATATATATATATATATATATATATATATCTCAATTCAAGCTATATTTATATCATGAGCATTCAAATTTTGCTGTATATTCCAAGTTCTTTTAGATAAACTGTAATTTTACATGAACTTATCTGTAAGGAAAAGTGGCCAATGCAAAGTCTGCACATCACTAATCAACACAGCACTATTTAGTTAAAATTCTAATATGAAATTTGTCATCTGGGATTTATAACACTACCAAGCTTGATAAATTTTTATGTTTGCAATAGCAGCAATTGATCATTGATTTGATTTCAGCATACCTCTTGGTAAGATGAATAGATTTTCATTTATATTTTCTGCTAAAAAATGTTCAGTTTACACAGCTTTTTTTCTAAAACCAACTTTTGTGAAGCTTAAAAGGTGACATATAATAATTGGTATATTATCACAGCATGTCATATATCACTTAAGAAATACCTATGAACAAAAATTTGTATGTATATAGTTTGCAACATTCAGACATTTTCCATAAAACAAACTGTTTACTCAATCAAGGTGCCTAAATGCCTAGACCGCATTTTACCATAGATCTATGATGTTATCACAGCTCTCTATCTATGCATAGTTGATGATGGCAACCTCAGAACACAATCAAAGATTCAAAATGCTTTTTTGTCGCGATGCTTTTCTTCAATATATTTCGAAAAGTGGAGGGGATGCTACTCATTAGCCAGTTTCTCCTTAAGTATAAGTTGACAAAGTAAGTGAAGACTGATTTGGTCATTTTCAAATGCTATTATTTTATTAAACAAACTCAGAAAAGAGGTTAATCTAAACTAAGGCAAGAGGCACAAATAAGAACTCCGAACACAAAAAAGACAAAACTAGATTTATTTTCTTTGTCTTTTAACATGTAACTTTGCAATTCAATGCTCTGTTGTTTATCAAAATTAGATTCGTACAGACAGTGTATTTTATATATTTTGTACACTTCATGATAATGCTGCACCGAAAATTGTCAAAATATGTCTACATGTTCCATTTAACATGATCATTACTGGTAATTTGAGCAGATAATAGAAGCCATATTTAACATACTTTTCACTGCTTCAACCCCTCCTTCTCTCTTCTAAGTGCCAACTTCATGCAACAGGCCCATGCACTGTCATATACTTTCATGTATACACATCATTCAGTATCACTAAAGTTGGATTTCTAACGTCTCATCGTTTATCTCCAGCTCTTGTTTTAATTATCTTTACAGTCAATGTTGCCTGTGGTCCTAAAATAATCATGAGCAACATGTAATTTGGTTTTTGTATGAAGGGCTTCTGCCTAGTTACCATTTAAGCACAAATATAAATGAAATGATGCACATACTGTGTATAGCTTACAAAGTTCTATAGAACCAGAATACCCTACACATTCAACTGACTTTTATGTTTGAAATGAAAAAAAAAATGTAGATATCTACCATGCCAAATACAATGTATGTGTGTTAAAACTGATGCCAAGCTGTGATGGAAACAGTTTTAATTGAGGGTAAATAGCCTAGGAACATGTATTCGTTTAAAAAGTGGAATGCAATTTTTTAGTTCTTTTAAAGTATGCTGAATGCTCGGAAAACCCAGTCTTTCTAAACGTTTAAAACAAGGCTACCAAAGGTGAAAAAAAAAAAATAAATAAAAATAAAAAATGCTTAGAAGTATCCTGCCTCGCTAAGTTTCACAGCTTTCATTTATTTTTACCTAAGCCGATCTCAGAATGTGGTTACTTCAAAGGCAGATCAACTCACATCTAAAAGTAATACCCCCTTATATTATAAAAAATACGGTACCGGTACCAATAAAACCGCCATTACAACTTAGTAATACAATTAGCTAGAATCAATCCTTCCAGACCGAACGGACAGTTATACAAGCAATGATTATCATTCCTTCTAAACCGGGTATGGGCAGTATTACTACATGTAGCGATAATCAGTTCTAAACCGAGAATGTACATTACAAGTACATGTAGTTTTAACCAGTCCCTCTAAACGGGTATGGGCAGTAATAATATCAGTCCTTCTAAACCGAGTATGGATGTTAACAGTACATGTACTTAGTACTATATAGAAGTTATAATCAGCCCGTCTAGATCAAGTATGGGCAGTTACACTTGTAGTTATAATCAGTACTAAACCGAGTATGGACATTACTAGTTATGTAGTGGTTATCACTGCCCTTGAGTACAAAATACATGTAAGTGGGATGGAAAGATATAAATTCCCTCGCTAGGTATCACACCTCCAAGAATTTTTTGGGGGTTTGTAAATAGATCTAGGTGTCTTCATAATGAACATTAAGAAGGATTGATCATCTACCAAATTAATCATTGTCCACAATTCAACATACTATGAAACAACAAAAGATGTTTCTTTCCACATTTTACAGATACCATTTCCTTAGCTATTTGGAACTTATTATATTGAGCATGGCCATATTTTGCAGCTCTTTTTGCCTCAGACTTAAGGGGGAGGAGTATCAACCTAATTTTAGGCATAACTCTACATTTATTAGAACAGTTAGTGAACTTTAAGGTAGATAGAAAGCATTGTATTCCGAGTTTCTTTCACATGCATTGACCGTTCACATTTTCCAAGCCATTCACTTGGGCGTGTTTATTTTTGCCTTTAGTTTGTTTGTTTTTTTCAACCGAACGGTTTCATTTACCAATTCAGAAAATGAGTCTACAGACAAAGGATTGATTTTTGCCCTTTTCTCACTTGTATGTAACTAAACGTGTATTTTTAAATAAGAGTTATTATAACACAACTATGACCACAAGTTGAGGGAAACTAATTATAAAGCGATAACCAGTCCTCATGTGTCCGTCTGTCACAAATGGGTATATTATTTCATTTGAAATAGAAAAGAGTTTGGAAGCTTACATGCAAAGATATACATTGATCTGGAGACATTTCTGGTCCACAAAATATGCAGCCTCACAGGTTCTTTCTATTTTTTAAGGGTACGAAGTGCATGTCAGGGCTAAAGTGATTGTCAGCTGTGAAATCCATAATCATCTCGTCGAAGGGGTCTGAATAGTTGTTGTACTCATCCTGGGCCACCTCCAGTTTGCGCATTATTTGTTTCATGTAACTTTTCAGTTGGTCAATCTCTCGCTGCATTTGTGTCATACTGGATGCAGGGGCAGGAGAGGGAGCGAGATGGACTTATTTGTAGAGGCGAATTATTTGTATTTAACATGTAAGTATGTGTGTTGTAATGTGTCTGCGTGCACGTGCGTGTGGTGCATCTGAACAGTATAGCCTGTACACTGGAAAGATGAATGTGTTAATTATCGCTTTGCAAACTTTTACGCTATATATAAAAAACTAGGCTTAAATTCTTACTTCCACCAGAAAATAATGCTCTCGCTAAACATGCAACCCACCCATAGTAAGACATGTGAAGAAAATTGAGAAGTTTGTGTTTTTCTTTTATGCCTCCTGTGAGGAATTTTTTTAAAAGAATTGCCACTGGTGATTTTCGGACTGCTTTAGCCAGTGAAGTAGGTCTACAGTCAAGCTATTCCGAAATAATTCAACCACTTTGCCACGTTAAACATTGTAATGCATACGCATACTAAGAAAATAGGTACCAACGCATTCAGTGAACACCAGAACACCCACAAACATATTCAAACTAAAAACGTGCAAAAAGATGTGCAGAAATCAAATAGTCTCAGTCCAAAAAAATAAACAAGGCGCTGACTTTGGCTGCTGCGCCTGAGATGCGCATTAAACTTGTGATAACTACGCCGTGTGGCCGGAATTCTCTGAGACAATAGCTAATTTTTCAAAATGAAGCGAGAAGACGATTCCCTGGTGGAATATGAATTTTCAATAAAAGATATCTAGTCGGCTATTGAGTTACAAAAATAAGGCAGCAGGGAGCTAACAGCGAAAGGTTGAGTTAGGCAAGATACAAGTCAAACATGTTTTCTAATTTGCACAATTGCAAAAATACTCACAGTTTGGGGTGAGTATAGAGACGAACGGATAAGACAACTACAATTCGGTTTCAGACAGTATTTTTTCTAAGTCTACCTTGCATAAAACCTCATAATCAATTCGTATCAGGCTTGGAAGTTAGGTGAGTGAAGTCACACTAACAGGCCAAGTCTCTGAATGCTCTAAATAATTTTTTTCTTTTTTTTCTTTTTTAATTTGGAGCGTTTGGGGAATCTCGGTTTTTCTGACGATAGGAGATAAGACAAAAGGATCTTTCATAAGAACTATAATGTCATCGCCGTACTATATTCTTCTACTGTTTTAGTACTTAGGCTCCATCAGACTATGAGTCCGCTATCGCTATTTTGAAAATGGAGTTTTTAACCATAAAGAAGGTCTTGCTGGAATTAACATTATTTAAAAACTGCCCACTCTCCGTCGTTGAAACCTATTGGTTATCCACAATGTTTTCGATGCATAACTACAGAGGTATGTTGTTGTACAACCGGTGAGTAATGTCCTCTAGAGGACTGTAGATTGCTTTACTGTTTCATGTTTATACATACATATACATGTATATAAATATATACTTTTTTAATATTTTTTTTTTTGCCCTTGGAAGGAATTGTTACGCCATTTTACCTGTGAAGGCAAGGCTTGATATAAGCCCTTAGATTCCTATAATTAGAAGTAATTTAAAAAATACGTTTAATTTGGAAGCGCGAATATTTTGTTACAGAACATGATAAATACATACAGGAAAGAGTGTTATCCATTTATTTGTTACGTTAAATAGGACGCGCAGAAAATGCTCAGATGTATCGGCTTTTCTCACCAGAGGACATCCATTCTAGGCATGATAGTGAATCATGGTTCGAAAACGAACCCACTCTTAAAGAAAACATGCACAGCCATTCTGTTAAAAGCACCCTTTTATATTCAGGTAATTGATTTCAACAGAGCAAACCTAACATACAAAGCAACTGGAACTAGCCTAGGATGGATCCATATGGCCTTCAACAGGAGCCTCGTGCTTTATAAGGATAGTTTAGAACATATGACCTTAAACAGGAGCCTCGTGCTTTATAAGGATAGTTTAAAACATATGACCTTAAACAGGAGCTTCGTGCTTTGTAAGGATAGTATAGAACATATGACCTTAAACAGGAGCCTCGTGCTTTATAATGATAGTTTAAAACATATGAACTTTAACATGAGCCTCGTGCTTTATAAGGGTAGTTTAAAACAATTGACCTTAAATATGAGCCTCGTGCTTTATCTTTTAATAAACAGAGCAAAGAAAGATGCTGCCTCGAAAGACTGAACAACAATGAAGTACATGGTTCGAATTTATAAACTTTTTGTGGTCATATAGCTATCATACCTTTGAATCATCCTATCGGTATTGCTGATTAAGGGGCTTGTGTAGTCATGTTTGTATTTAAAGAGAGGCTTCAATCCAATGAAGTACATTAACCACTGTAAAAGTATAATTAAAAAAAAATCAGTTTAGATTATAGGCAGGAATAAGGGTAGGCAGCATATCTAAGATAGTGTATTTTACATCGTAGAAAACTCCTTGATTCAATTTATAGAGTTTTGATTTGAAATTTCGTAAATTTTTTTTCAAAATCGTACCATTGTAATGCATGTTGAATGGCTGAGGGTAATATCTCGAATGAAAAAAGGTATCTGCGTTTTATTCTCTTCAATATCGCTGAAATGTGTAAATTTTTAATCTCACTCAATTTATTTACCTCGCTAGTTTAAAAATATATGCAGCGAATTTAAAAGATAATTAACAGCCCAACAACAATTTTCTGATAAGTGTCATGGTGACGGAGGGTGAAAGAGACCTCTGATTGAAGTGAGAAGAATAAGAATATGATACTGAAAGGGCAAGGGAAATATGAAACCAAGACAAGAGGGAGGGAAAAAAAAGAAAGAAAATGAATTAGAAAGAGAGAAGGGAAGAGGGGAAAAAGAGAGACAGAGAGAGAGATAAGAGAGAGAGAGAGAGAGAGAGAGAGAGAGAGAGAGAGAGAGAGAGAGAGAGAGAGAGAGAGAGAGAGAGAGAGAGAGAGAGAGAGAAAGCAATAGATAGAGAAAGACAAAGAAAAAAAGGGTCAGTAGTGTATCTGGAGATGACATGCTAAAGTTGCAGAGAAGAGGTTGGAGCAGCAGGAAACTCGAATTATAGGTATAAGGATTAAAAGTCTCTCTGTGAAGGAAGAGGAAGAAACAAACAATACTCTACAACACTATGTTGTTTTATAATTAATGGTACGCATTTCGTTGCATTTTTTTAGGTCTTATGTTTTACTCTTGAAGTTCATCTCTATAATTTGTTATCAAATTGAATTAACAGCTAGAATTTTTTTTTATATAAAGCTTTTTCGGTTTTTTTTAAATGAACCAAGGGCATGACATGGATCAACAAGAAGTATATTTATGAGTACTGGTACCGTTTTTATGGAATTGTCAACTTTGTTCGGTTTCACAGTTAATGTCTCTGGTGTCAAATTCATGAGAAATGGTAGTTTGCGCTCGAGTTTAGTATGAAAATGGACCTGCAAGGGATGAAGAAAGGGGAACAAGGGCATTAAATAGATGTAAGAGGAGACTACATTTGTAAAAAAAAAAAAAATTAAATTACAAAATAGCAAAACCTAACTCTGCAATGAGACCGTGTTGTGCTTAAAAAGAAATGCGAGAAAAGGCGGCAGTTGAGAAAATAACAATACGGCCAATAACAACCACAAAACCCATTGCCCTGCTGCTGAAGATTGCGCTCTTTTATTATGTGTCTGGACAGCCAGGATGATTTTAGATATCGAAGTATCTTTTCAGTTAATTTATGTCGTAAAGGTCTTTGTTTTTCCTTTTGTTCTATCGATAGATACGTCGGACAACTGAGCAATGAAGTGTGTTACTCTTTTACCCTTGTAAGAAATCACTCTTATTTATTGGAGATCTATCTGCCTTATTTTTTAAGGCCAGCTTGGGAATCCAGATAAGCTTTTTGTTTATCCAAAGAGGAAAACATCGACGACAATTAAAAAAAATAGCAGTAGCGGAAGTTGCAGTAAATAAAGTAACGACAGAAAATATTCGGTACAGGAAAATTGTGAACAGCAGGAGCAGGAAGAACGCTGTAAGAAAAGCATCAGCAACAATCGTCAGATGGAATTATTTTCTATTTTAATTTCACTTGAACCTCGAATCTGCATTTAGATTTCTGGACTAGATTTTTTTACTTCGATAAATGTTACAGTTATAATACCAGATAGAATTTAAAAAAAAAATGTTTTGGACAAGGCGCTTCATCAGTCCAGGCCCAGAAGAACAGATCTGATTATAGAGCTAGAAACATCAGACATGATGATGGAGGAAACTGCACTCTAAGATCTTTATGATAGTAATATTAAGAACATTCAACATGCCTGTGTTACGGAAAATTTAATTACTCCTTCTGGTCTGTCCTACATCGCAGAGTCATTCTCTAAAATCTGAAGGATATTGAATATTTGGTAAGATGTGAAAAGTTTTCGCGCATCGCCAGGCTATATAGTTTACTCCTAAAATGTGCTGATAAGATGGAATAATCGAAAGAATACCCATCACTCTCTGAAATTCTTCACAATCCTTTTTACGGCCTTTCTCTTGAATCGGAGCATTTATTGGCTCTTGGCAGATGTGGAAAGAATAGTGCATTTTAATTGACATCAACTGATATGCGGAGACGTCACTGTTTCAAGGTGGAGTTCACAGTTCCAGATTCATGGGCAAGTTTGTGATCCTGTACTATCTTCAGATCCTGTAAATGTATAAACATTTCCCTGGAGTAATACAAATATAACTAGGCCACCCTGTGAATACATCCAGAGACCATGATATGTATATATATACCTATGAAGCTGTCAGGACCTATGAATCGGCTTCAATGGAAAGACCGAGAAACAGCTTCAGTGGAGAGGTGAACTGCTTTGATTTATATTTTTTTTCACACGAGACCATCATATCGACACACGCACACACAAAAATCAGCCAGGATCAGCGATCGACTTGAGTAAAGAACCTATAGAGGATAATGCATCGATGACCAGTAGCGTTCATGGCTCGTTCTCTGCAATAAAATGAATCAATCCAATACACAAAGAAGATAAGCTCAGGTGAAGAGAATATTATACCATGACAGAGACGAAGCACTCAAGAGACTGAAGGTAAAGGAAAGACTTGCTGAGTTAAAAAACAAACTAAACTTGCATCATGGTTAAAAGCTATACCTCTAACCAGATATAGATATTCCTGTTGAAGGGCAACTTATGATGGTTGAAGGACAAAAAATTGCATCCAACTTTGTTTTGTTTGTTGTTTTTAATTAGAAACTATTTTTAGCACATCAGATTGTGCACTTCAGTGCATTGGATCACATGGCACTATATATGGACTTAGTGGAGAGATAAACCAAAAGAGGTCTGCGTAAATAAATACACCAAGATTTGGTTTACTTTTTTGCTTGAGATCTCTACTGCGTTTACACAGAAAACCATTCTTTTCGACAGAATATATTAAAGACATCTGAATATTTTTAAGCCTCTTTACATTTTAAAACAGTATGGTGGCTCTGGAGGAGATAAAAATGTTATTCTTTTTAAGTATGCCTTTCTTCAAAGTAAACCTCTTCCTCATCCTTTCATTTGAACGGGTACTCATGCTTATTTTCCATAAAATTGAAGTTAAGAGCTTAATAGATTTTAATACGTTCGAGCCTCGACAAATGGTAAGATCAGAACAAAGAATCAGAACTACTATTACCTGTGTATGTAGTTTTTGTTGATGAGCAAATCTTAAGACTGACTGAATGTCTCCCACGGCAAGACCGATCTGTTGGGAGAAGTTCGAATTTTTAAGTTAATTTTTTTAATCGTCATTTAAATGGAGTGGTGATCGGGATGGGTGAGGGACAAAAATATTTCATTGACTGAGAAAAAAATAAAGGGGAAAATCAATATTGCATATGATTTAATAGCAAAATAATGATAATAAAAAAAAAGAAAAACACGCACACACAGCTGAAATAAAAAAGAATAGCAAAGAGGGCCATGGACATATTTGTAATTTAAACAAAAAGAAAAAAAACAAACAGCGGCTCTTCGTAAATTGATGTCATTTCCGTTAAGCTATGACGATCCGTTTTAATGCTGATAGCGCCAGTTGCTGTGTGGTTACAGCGGCCGCCCTACGAGATTTCGATCTCTACGTGGGCGATGGGTGAGTTTGTAGGGCCTCATCTTTTCATTTCCGCCCTATCAGATGGGGCTTAAATTTGAAATGTAAAAAGGTCTGGGATCAGCGTGTTGTGGATGGATTACATCGAACAACAATCAAACGTATGACAGTTCGTTCAGGAACCTACAGAGAATAATGAATCGAGTTCAAGGCTCTTTCTCTGCAATAAATTTAGCCAATCCAATACAAAAAGAAGATAAGCTCGGGTGAAGAGAATATTAAACCATGACAGAGACGAAGCACTCAAGAGATCGAAAGTAAAGGAAAGACTTGCTGAGTTAAAATAACAAACTAAACTTGCCTTATGTTTGAAAGCTATACGTCTGACCAGATATGGATAATCCTGTTGAAGAGCAACTTATATAGGATAAACCATACAGCTCTCAGCGGAGGGCGAGACACAGAGCTCAGCCTAAGCAGCCTTCTTTGACTTCAGACTCCACTTGAGATATATGCAGTCAGCAAAGCGCCGCGCTCTTTAACTATTTCAGTTTAACAGACTCAATAACTCATCTTAATTATTAACAATACAGTCATGTACTTTTGGCAGCGCTGTATCAGATATTGGGAATTCTCCAAAATCTGTTTCATACAGGACATGAAGGGTCATGGAGAGATCATGGACGCATGTAAAATAAGAATTTAATTTTTTGCTGGAGTACAAGACTAGTGAACTTACACCCGATAGCTGTGCGTAACACGGCCTCATGAATATACTATTTTCTAGACGACTGTAGATTATGACTCTGCCATTGAGCAAGTACCTTCCTCATTCTGATAACCGGCGTGCACATTTCATTCAAACTTTCCCTGCCAGACACATTGGCCTAAATCTGACAGGGATCTCATTACTGTGTTCAATACCGATTTACCACGTCAATTAAAAAAAAATCTTGAAATCCTCAACTACTGCTGGATCTTTTTTTAATTCCAAAAAAAATAAGATTAAGAAACGCTGGAATTACACATTTTTAGACTCATTCATCGCTTTAAGTTTCATCCTGAAAACAATCGTAATTATACTTTCACATCACATTACAATTTTGCTCTCCATTATTAGATTAAAAGCATCAAACCGATCACGATCAATGTCGTCTTTATAGCCAACATCCGTTTGTATTTGGCCATAAAAATAAGTATCGTCGTTGTAATGATTACATTCTTATCATATTCCTCTAGCTCTTCCTCCTTATCCCTATTATAATCTGTTCATTATTATCACAATGCATTTTGAATATCATGGTATCGTTAAACTTCAGATACTCAGTAAACTTTGACATCTCCACACAATCTCAACGAAGCATGCCCTTACCATAAGGTTGACCAGAAGCACAGGCATGAAGAGTAAAAACAATGCCATGAAGGCGAAGGTGAGGTAAGGGAAATGCATAGTTTCGGATCTTTTGTCGAAGTAAGGGTTAAGGACTGTATGGATGTAATCGATTTCAAAAAGCAGGATGAGCATTCGATACATCGATAGAAGAGGAGTGTCATTCGTCTTCAACTTCTAGAAAAGGAAATGGAAAAAAAATTTTCAAGTAATTATTAAAAAAAGACAACATATTGAAATGTTTCAAAGTTGTGCTTTACTCCTTTTACCCTTTCTGTATCTTCCATCTGTGCAATTATTTGACGTGGTGTGTTCTTTTGACAGCTGGTGATGATCCCCTCTACTTAAAGTCTGAAGTCTGCCTATCCTCGATTTCATCCATTAAGTTTTCTCAAAGGGTAAAAACGTTTCCCGCATTGATTAAATAAGTACAAACATAAATGAATAAGAAAATAAAAGTAATGCGCCTCAGTATAAATAAAGAAATTACCAAGTTCTGTGTCGAGTTGCCAAAATATTGCTTATTAAATTAATTAGCGAATATCATTGTGCATATGTATTAAATTTTGTGGCTCAGATATTCTTTGACTTACGCTCGTATCGATTTCCACCAAAACTTCTTCATCTTTACTATAGTGATAACAGGGAGTGGGGAATCGCAAACTTTAAGATCTACAAGAGTAGATAACTTGTAGTGTAATATTTTTATCTTTCAAGACCCACCTCTGTACTCAGCAAGATGAAGAAAGACAAACCGAAAGCGATTATCAGTACCAAGAAAATGAAGAGAATCTGAAGCAAGGTCTTCATTATTTCCATGTACATCACGATATACAGCCCAACGAATTGGAATCTGAAATATATTGAAGTATGTCAGAGCAGTCCCTAACTTGAATTTCCCGACAAACAGTATAAAAATGTGTATTTTTTTTCCTGAAAAAAGTTTGCCTACATAGACTTCTTCAATTGCTAATTAAGGAAAAAAGACAATTTGTGAGAAAAGGAGCTGACAATAGCGGCTAGTTAAATTATGGCTGTTTAATGCACTTTGGTTCATGGTTTATATGCCTTTTATTCCTCGAATTTTGAAGTTATGTCACTGAAACAATGTTGGTTCTAGGTTTCGTTTCGTAGTTTATTAAACATAGCTTGTCAACTCTTCTTTCGTCTTCAGATCTGTATCTGTTTCGTGTTGGAAATATATTTTCAGAGAGTTTTATTGGCCTTCAAAAAGATTAACTAATGGACACTGTCAGTATCAAAACTACAATAACCTGAACTACCAAATTAGTGATACCTCCAAAACCATCACCATCAGGATCACCGTTGTCACGATGATCAATGACATCGCCCTGCTCGTCCTTTTCACTACGCTTTAAAATCCAACGGTAATGATGTGTTGCGAATAGAACACAAATGTCTGTTCGGCAGTTTTCTGTACATCAGATCTCCGTGTTAGGTTTGCGAATCAATAACGGAGATTTTAAGCATTTAACAGCTTATAACAATGCTGAAAACATACCTTTGACAAAGGACTAAAAAGTTGAACCAGGATAGAAAAATGGCGACCGAAGCAGCTTCCCATTGTGTGTGAGTTGAATATCCAAACAGGAACGGAAAGGCAAAATAGAAAGAAGTTACGTAGGTCGTTAGTTCCAGGTAGAGAGACACGTCTCTGAGGTATTCCAAGCCCTGTTTGAAAAAGAGAGGGATTAGATATTTTAGTAGATTTTTTTTTTCATGTTTCTAAATTTTTTGAACGCTTAATATTTCAATGCTGTCCTTTGAGCAACGGATAAAAGACTGAAAATCCAGAGAAGGCAAGCACTCTTCAAGGAATCCTCAATTTGAGGATTAGAAGAGAACGTTCAGCATCACATATTAAGCGAGAATATCCTTCGAATTATGTCATTTGATTTAAAACTTTTACATTTTCATTTTGCGACAGGAAAGCTTTGGTTGTTTCTCGTATCTGTAGAGAGATACACAGTTCTAGCCAGTTTGGAGCGCTCTGACATACAGGCATAAAAAGTACTCTTTGAAGACAGCAGTTATAACTCTGATGGTCTCATTCCGAATAATCGCTAAGGGGCATAAGAAATCTTGCCATCGTTCACAAAACTCTTACAGCACCACGCGTCTTCACAACATAGCATATACCGTGACTAAAAGGCAAATAAGATACGCGCTGCACACATAATTATGATTTTCACGATCTGAATAAAATACTTACGTACGTACAGCTGATGTTTGTACCGATATCACCAATGCCCTTAATTAAAGTTTCATTCTCTCTTCTAGGTGGTTAATCATTTTCTTATTAAGGAGCCTAAATCGATCCCGTCTACACAGGCGCACAATTGTATCTCCACTTTAAAAAAAACATCGAACGTCGCATTTTCCCAATGTTGTGAAAACAGCCTTTTCCGCTCCCGAAAAATTTAAAATTAAACCACTATAGATCAACGCTTTCTGATTTTGCACATTGTCCCATACTTTTGTATTTTTCTTTTTAGCTTCCTGGTGATTTATAAATTATACAATATTATTTTTCTTCTTTATTTGGGCTGCTTTTCTGCATGGCTAACTGATTTCTGAATCATCTCTTGTCCTCTTTGACTTTCTAACTTGTTTGTAAGTTTCAATAAAGTCTCTGCGACTTAACGTTTTAATATTTGGATGTTGCATCCCTTTCTGCTTTCTTTTCTTTATTTTTATTTGCTATTTGGCAAGTGTACCATTGCGCATCGCGGACTTGTCTTGACTGGGTTGGATGCCATTAACTTTTTTGCTGGTTTGTGCAAGATGTTCATTCTCCTTGAACGACGTGGCTTTCTTTAATAACATTTTAACATAGGTGCAAAGTGGGTTTTGTTTAATTCCTTAATAAAAAAAAAAAGAAGTCGCACCTATGAGATGCGATGATCAGTTTCCTTTCTGTATTGCCTGAAAGTAATGCTGAGGGCAAGGAGAGAAAAAAAGTTAATTGAGAATCTACACTGTTATTACCCTACTGCCCGTTCCGACCTCTTAACCACATCAAATGATATTTTTTGTTTTGTTTCATACTCTGCACTCCTGCCGATAATAAGACGCTTTGCCATGATGAAATAAAAGGCTGGATCCAGCATTTGGGTAGGGTTCATGGAAACATAAGTAAGCTAATTAGATTTAACATTGAGTCTTTCCGAAGAAAGTAAAAGCAGCTAGCAAGAGCTCTTTTCCGAGTGTAGCTGAATGAAAAAAGGACATTTTTTTTTCGAGCCGAGGGGTATAAAACATAGATTAAAATTCTACATCACTGTAGTTTACGTAAATTTAAATTGTTATTAAAGACCTTGATCTAGTTCTATATCTTCCAACCATTAAATTAACTAGCAGCGATATTTATTTATAGCACTAGGAATTATTGTCTTATTTTATTTGACAATTTTAATATCATTTATTTCTGTTTCAAAAAGATATTGACACAATTAATCTTCCATTACAAATAAAGCCATTTCATATGTTCTCAACTCCTTGGCGACTAAGCAATTTTGTTTTAGCTCTTTACTATGAATAACGAGAGAGAGAGAGAGAGAGAGAGAGAGAGAGAGAGAGAGAGAGAGAGAGAGAGAGAGGGGGGGGGGGGAGGGAGAGAGAAGGGGGGGGGAGTGAAAGAGAGACAGAGAGAGATGATGATGATGATGATGATGATGATGGTGATGCTAATGCGTGCTCTTTTTTCTTTATTTGACCTTGTTTCAGGGCCTGAATATTTTGATGGGCTTTATAATCGCTCCTCAATACAGGAAGATATACAACCTTAGAAAAGGTATCTGCTTTTCATAAAAACAATTTTGAGACAGACATTTGTACACTTTGCTTCATGGATTGCTTCCTTGTCATCTTTGTTTCTGGGGTCTTAACAGCTAGCCACTTTGCGATCTCAATAAACCAAACTGTAAGAGGATTGATAGATGGTGGATCCATATCAAATATTGAGTGAGGATTGACAAAATTACATCTCACAGTTTTAAAGTCTGAATACAATCCTAATGAACAGTTGGGCAAAGTTGAGCAAAGGATTAATCGCATTTGTCATCTTGGTGTGGAGTTGTTCAACTAAAACCAAAACCTGAGTCATTTTCCATGCACCATCCTTAGCCCATAAAATCATTTTTTCCCTTCTCGTGTCAAGGGTACCGTATTTCACGGGTGGTTAGGGAATTCATATTTTACTCTCAACCTCTTTGGAAATTATTAAGACATGCATTCCACGTCAAATCGTGTTTGATTTTAAGAGAATGAAATCAGTGATCACGAAACTTACATCTCCATCCACACAAGAAAAAGAGCACTGGGGTGTTGTCCTGAAACCATCATGATGTATAGATGCGAGGCCTAGACAATTTCGAAATAGTTACAAAAGAAACTAGAGACAACAGAAATGTGGTTCCTACGGAGAATGCTACAAATCTCATGGACTGCAAAGAAATCATACGAAACAGAGTTACGAAAAGCTGACACAACAAGATCACTCATAGCTAGACATAACATATAATCGCCAGGCAACCTTTTTTACCCATGTGATGAGGAGAGACAAACTGGAAAAACTTAAGACAACTGGAAGGATCAAATGAAAACAGCAATAGAAAACTGCGAGAAAAGATGCTGGAACGGACAATCAAAGATGCTAAATGTAGAAGGAGTGATATATTATACACTAAAGGCGACGGAGAATCGAGATGTATGAAAGGTCAAGATCGGGCGCCTACGTTAAAGAGCGGGGTACCTGACTGTGAGCGCAATAGATAAATAATTAGATAGTTAAATAGATAGACAGATAGAATGATGGGTAGATCAAAAATAGAGAGATAGATATATAAATGAATAAATAGTTTTGTGTTAGTTAAGTGAACTACGAAAGGGACAGGTTGTGGTTTAGATTTGGGAAGAGGAAAAGGGGCAAAAAAGGGGTGGTGGTGTAAAGGATAGTGTAAAAGAAGGGTCTTTTGTATATTTATACTTCAGATTTCGTTGTGGCACTTCTCGACACAATTGGAATTCTCCTAGAATGCACACGCTCCCATTGAGTAGGAACTACAAAAATACATGCGTCTCGTTGATTTAAGCAACTAGCAATGAGATGTAAGTCCCACTTACTATTATCATTTCAATATTTATTAAATTTTTAAATCCCTTTATATCAACAAAAACATTTCCATACTGCTGGGATAACCATGCATGAGTTCATCATATCAAGAATAGTCTTCTCTCTTTGCTTTTCAAAATATCTACCTCTCACTGAAGCAGATGATGTATGGGTTAATTTGAACTTACCAAACTCATCATCTGCATCAAATCCTTGCAGATCAAAGAAGCACTGTATAAGCACACAATCAGAAGGCAAATCTTGGAGAAAAAGGATATCTGAGCGCAACACAGGAGAAATAGGCTTGATGATGCTTTGATACTGATTTCTTTCTTTTTTCACTCAATGTCATACTTTCTCTTACTTCCCTTCATTAGTATAAATTTAACAGTTCTCAGCCTTTGCAAATCTA